>ML275779.1:66480-78333 GCA_005239495.1 Nicotiana undulata
TATCATACGGCTCCAAAACCCTCCCCCCCCCCCCCCATTCACTTAGAAGTCTAACACCCCCCATTCCCTCCTCTCTATAAAGACCAGCCGGTCTCCACCGTCCGACCACCCTTCCTCCGCCGTGCTCCGCCGGCCGGAAATTGCCTCCGGCGGCGGAGCTCCACGAATCCAAACCAAATTTCGCCCATACACTCTCCTCTTCATCCTCAACCACCTCCCATCATTCATTTCCCCAAAAAACCAACAGGAACGGAATAATTTCATATCTGAAACTTTGAAACCCTAAAACTCCACAGCCGGCCGATTTAGAGACATCCAACGGCTCGGACCTTCATAAGTCAATTTCTCTGGACAAGAGCAATTGATTCACGAGGGTTTGACTCATTTATAAACCCTGCCGGAGTCCGGCCAAGGTCCGGAGACCTCCCATCTTCCGGCCAAACTCTTTAACGAGTATTTTCTTCCCTTCTTTGTTGTTTTACATATTACTAAAAACCTAAAATTCATGTCAATCACTGTTTTAGATTGTTTAGGTCTAGTCAGTTTTATGCTTGCTTGTTGATTAGCTATTGTTATTCTGTCTTTGACTGACTAAGAAGAACCTAAAATGGCAAGTTGTTTTAACTTGATTAGTTAACAATATTATCTTTACAATTTCTATAAATCCATGTATTGTAGTGCTGTTTTGGCTCTTTTTCTTAAAACTGCCTTTAATCGTTTGTTACCAGTAGGCTTAGATTCTTTTTCCTTTTCATTACTTCATGATTATTTGCTGATAAATTCTATGACAAACCTGTTTTGATTGATTAGCAAGTAGGGTTCGTTGGATGAAATCTAGGGTTTCCATTTAGATAACTGTTTCCTTTTGATCCATGTTGCTAGTGTACGATATTTACTCTTATTCAACTGTCAGTGATGAATTAAGAGTATATGATCTTACTAGTTCATGGCTGCCTCATTAAAGTTGTTTGCCTTGTTGATTAATTGTTTCATGGTTGATTTAGTTGGTTAATTACTCAATTAATTAGGAGATTAACTAATCCTGAACAAGTGCAAGGTCGTTAATCAATTTAGTTTAATCTTAAAATCAAGGCTTCCCTAATCAGACATCTTGTTTAATAGAATCAACCTAGGTTATTAACCTCCTAAATAATGAGCTAAGTCCTAAAATATGTTTAAGATAATCAATATAGGATTAATTAACTGAGCTAAATCAATTAACCTGAGCCTAAGAAACTAAACTAACTAACCTAATCCTAGTTAAGAATGATTAGTAGTTAACAATAGTAAGCTAGCTATGGTTAATTAACTAGGGCTAAACCCAAGCAAGTGACCCTGGTTACCTAATGGTAATTACAGGGACTTCAAGGGGTATATTAGTTAATGTAGATTAGAAATCAGATTTTTTAAGGGTAGAAGAGTCTTTTAATAGGTTAGAAGATTCTGGAATAGGGCAGCTGTCCCAAAGATAAGAATGACAGCTGCCCTATGTACTACTTCAGCCTTTTGGGTGAGGAATATGCCAAGGCATATCCCATCCTTAAGACTTCTATAAATAAACCCTTTTTCTACAGGGTCTACACCATTTTTTTCACTCTCTCGGAGCTTCTGAAAACATCTTAAAAGAATACATAAAAATCAGAGTATTTTTCATTTATAAACGAAAATTTCAAAAAAAAAAGAAGACATATTAGAAGAAAAGCAATGAAAGAATATGGTTTTCCTTGGAATCAAGTTCATAAATATATGGTCTAGTTCTCAGCTTCTGTTTCTTTTCCTTTAGATTTTGATTTTGGGGTTTTTAAGCATTCATACTCAAGATTTCCGGATCAATTCTTGCTGGGCTACTTGATTTTCTTTGGGTTTCTGTTTGCTGCTGCTGAATCCTCCTTCATTTTTTCTGACTATTGTTCATACTTGACCTTTATTTGGTCAAGTTTTTTTTGTTGTTTTTCTCCTAAAAAGGTATGTATCAACTCATCTATTCTTAATGAAATTCTTGGACTGGAATCTTCATCTTCTACTCACTGTATAAAATTGGTTGTTCTTGATAAACGAAGTTACTTCTATTGTTTTATGTAAATGTGACTGTGTAGATGTTTATTGGCATGATAATGATTCTGTGAGTGTGATAAGTACTGTCTTGATGTTAGTATTGCTATTGCTGGTATATGTTGTTTGCTTCAGATTATATGTACATAAATGTGGTTAATACTCATGGTTATATATTAGGAAACAAGCTGCACCAGGATGTTGAATCTGACCTTCTCTATGGTCAGATTCTTTCCATAAGAGTGCAGAAATACGCTTTTGATTGAGTCTCTTTAGTCAATGAAGAGATTCAACCATCAAGTCTCTAGATAGTTTATAATGTTGGCATTAGGGTAGATGAATCTGACTTCTTAATAGTCAAATTCACCCTTTGGTAGTGCATAAACAATAGCCTAGGGTGCTGGAAATCACCCTTTTATGGATATAAAGTGGGTAATTAAAAGGCTCCTTAGAGAAAACAATCTGAATCCCTTAATATGATCAAATTTATCCTCTAAAAATGCCTAAATAATCAAGTCAAGGATTAAGTATGGACTGAAGGTCCAGGGTATAAAAATGACATTCTGGAGTTGAGTTTGATCTTTTTATGATCATATTCACGCCAGGAGATTGCATAAATGATTCTGCCATTTATTGTAGTTAAACACAAACACTACCAGGATTGAAACCAACCTCCTCATGGTCAGTTTGGTTCTGGTGGATGTACAACACCTGACTCGTTTGGGTGTTTTACAAATTACAAAGGAAGGCTCAAGTATATGGCCTTAAGGGAATTCCAGTCAGACACATTAGCTAAAAAAATCATTTTTTTAGTTTTCTCTCTTCTGAAAAATGTACCTTGATAGTAGTAGTCTGTATTTATTTTCAGGATTATGTAATTTAAAGACTGGACTGTACATCTAATTTCAGTTTTGTTCATGTTCTTGAAGTTTTGAATTTATATTTCTTCTCTATTCTGAAAGTAATACAATGATATTAGATAAAAGGAACGTGTGTAAAATCTGTATAAACACCCGTTAGATTTTGCAAAAATGATTATTTCAGATTCAGTAGAATATGAGTGGAATTAATAGGCTATCTTCAGTTATCTTACATCTTATAATGTGCGAAAATCAATGTATAAATACGTGTGAACTTTGATCCTTTAGAAACATGTGATTAGGCTATTCAAAATTGGTAAGAATTGTTGTTTCAAAACTAATAAAACTGCCTGTGGTATGATCTCCGTTAGAAATCATAAAGTTCTAGAAAAATAGAGTGATTTTATCTTGCCAATTCGTATTAGAATTTATAAGTAACATATTTAGATGTCAGAATTTCCTAGGTGTATATATCTAAATGAATGAGGGACATTCTGATTCCCATATTTGCCATCATTTGCTGAAAACAAAATCTTTTCAGACTAATAGTCCTATTACAAGAAGAGTTAACTTAAAATGGCCTAATGTAATAAAACAGGGCTAAACGAGGCCATAGCCCATAAGATGTTGTCTTTAGGATAATGAATTCATCCTTAGGAAAGCTTCTAGGTAGAATCATGCCTTTTAGCTTGAAATTTTGGTAAAGAATCGAATATTAATCCAAAACTACCATAACCTACACTCGGGAGTGGCAACTCGTGCCCCTGACCCTCAAATCCAAACAATAATAAAAATGCACGCAGCAACCACGGGTGCATTTCATGTGACGTGTTTGTCGTTTGCTTAAAAACAACAAGTGCACGCCATCGTGACTTGTCTAAAAATCCATAGTTACCCTAATTGATCTTAAAACTAAAATGCTCCTTTAAAAATAGAAAACATAAAGAATGATCGAACATCGCCTCAAATAGGCATTATAAAACCGTCACGACCATAGTCTTGACTACGTAATCTACACTCGGGTGCGATAACTCATGTCCCCGACTTCAACTTCAAACTATATTAAAATCACGTGTTACAATTGCGGGTGCATTTCATGTGGCGTAATTTTAAAAGCATGACAAGTGCACATTCTCGTGACTTGTTTTCAAGATAAATCCATCAATATCAAAAGCGGCTAAAATTTAAAGAGGTTAAATGCACAATAGGCAAAAAATGCATAATCAGATAATTTAGGCCAAATATTAATAGTTAAGCGACCGTGCTAGAACCACGAAACTCGGGAATGCCTAACACCTTCTCCCGGGTTAACAGAATTCCTTACTCGGATTTGTGGTTTGCAAACAACTTAAAACAAAGTCAAAATTCCTTGGTTTGGGATTTTTAACAAATAAACGGTGTTCCGGAACATCGTCAAAAATTCGGGTGGCGACTCTGAAACTAATAAAAATCCCAAATCCGAATTATGTCACTTTAAGGGGAAAAACTCCCTTATTACCCTTCATTAAACGAGGGTAGTGAAAAAGGATGTGTGACAGCTCTGGCGACTCTGCTGGGGATCGAACCCAGAATCTCTTGTTTAGGGTTCAAGAATGTGAGCTTATATAACTGTTATGTTTTTGCTTTCATTATCTGATTTTACGTGTTTAAACCTGATGTGCTAATTGCCGCATTTACTGCTTTGATATTATTTGAATTGCATATAAACTGTGCCGAAAACCCTCCTTCTCTTAGAGTCTTTTAAATCATCTGGGAAGTGTGCACTTCGTGTGGCTTCTTTTCTGTTAGAGTCATCCAAATTTTAGAACGAGGTACAGACAAGTTGCAAAGACGGTGAAGCTTCTGTATTCCCGATACGCTGCCTCGACCTCGGCTCGAGTTGTCCGCTCGGGTAAGCCTTGTCTAGAACAAAACCCCAGGGTATAAACCTAGTATGACATAGCCTCATGTCGGATCCCTAGTAGGAACGTTTATTTGCATTACGTGCATTTGACTTAGGGGACTCAACACAGGGGTTGGGTCCGTCTAGGACAGGTGAACCCCAAAATGAAAGACCATCATGATGCATCCTACTTGCTATGTGTACAAAATTTTTTTACAGTTTATTTGTTGACCGACTAAAAGAAGATAACAGAAAAACCAAGAGAGGAATAGAATAGGAGATTTATCCGATTTTTGAAAAATCCCCAATATTCAAAACCATCCCGAAACTCTGCCAAAATTTCTGAAAAATGGAAAATAATATTTCAAAACAAAGTGAGTCGATGCATATTTTTCAAAATTGTGTCGAGATTTCCCGAACTACGCAATGTTTGATTCTCACCGGTGTGGGATACTTAGGCAACCCTCATTGGGTCCAACCTTATTTTTCAAAATAAAAAGGTATGGTCCTATATAAAATTAGGTGACACCATTCTTGCATAAATAGCCAAATTTCCCAAACGGGGCATCGGAAGGCTATTTTGCAAAAGTAGCCGCCTGTGGTCTTTTCCAAATTTTGACCCAACTAGCGAACATAGCCCTAAAAGCTTCCTACCCGAAGTATTGAAGGGTCATATTCGCAAGGATGGTCCGTTTTCTTTATTACAAAACTTTTGCAAAAATAACACTTTTTCGCATTCGGGCAAATTTTGTTATGGCTTTGTTTTCTTAATCAAAAAATTTAAACAAATGTGCAGGATGAATACAGTTGAAAACCCTCCCTTTAGGGCCGTCGAGGAAATTCCCTTGGGACTCCATATGCGGTGGAGCGACTTGGGGGAAGTTAGTAGAAAGTCTGTCATAAAAGGTTTAGGCGGACTCACTGGTCTTCTAAAAATCAAGCCAAGGTTGGACATCGTCGAAGCTCTAGTATCATTATGAGACCCCGCCCACAACGTATTCCACTTTTCATACTTTGAGTTGACACCCACGCTAGAGGAAATAGCGGGGTATGCTGGTCTCAGTGACAATCTTAGAAGTCGGTATCCGGTGGCACCCAGGGCGGTAACTCCACATAAGTTCTTGGATCTTTTGAAAATTAGTCGGGACATTCAAGACTCACACCTGTCTGAAAGGTTCTGCACTTTCTATTTCCTGTACAAACGTTATGGAGATCCTCGGGGTTATGAAGCTGATAACACTGGTGGTCTGACTCACCACAAGAACCAGGCTATATGGGAAGCCCGCCGGGGGTTAGCTTTCGTGGTAGCATTCCTGGGCACCTTAATCTGCCCCAAGAGTGACAGACTCATAAATATCAGACTGGTATGGATGGCAGATTTCATGTTGAAGAAAAACAATGGTACTCTTATACCAATGATCTTAGCCGAGATTTATCGTGCTCTGACAATTTGCCAGTCTGGGGGAAAATTCTTTGAAGGGTGCAATCTTCTCCTACAGATTTGGATGATCGAGCACCTCTATCACCGCCCAGGTTACATGAACTACGACTTAACCGATTTGAATTGTATCGAAGAACACAGTACTCGGGTAGAGGGCCACAAATTTCCCGAGAGCACAGAGGCCTGGCACTCACATTTGAGTTCATTGACTACCGACCGAATCGACTGGACCTTCAGATGGATCCCTATCGGCAAGGTTATCAATATGTCTGCTGAGGTGTGCTATCTTTTGTTAATGGGTCTGCGGAGCATCCAACCATATGCCCCACATCGGGTCTTACGGCAGTTGGGAAGACAACATGGTATTCCACATGATGAGGACTTAAGCCAACAATCCATTGAGCTATGTCCGAGAGCTGCATTTCCGGAAGACAGGGTCCGCCAGATCTGGAACCAGTGCAGATTTTTAGAACCTCAGACTCAGTTAAGAAACTTATCCAAAGGGGAGGTAGAGCCAGCCTATGTTTCTTGGTATGGTAGAAGAGGCAGAGAACACTTGGAGCCAAAACGACATGCGAAAAGACCTCATGTGCAACATTTTACTTATCAGACACAAGAACACTGGGGTTGGCTAGAAAAGGAAAACAACTACCGGGCTACAATAAGAAAACTGGAGGCCCGGATCAGGGAGCTCAAATTTGAAAACACTTTACAAACTGCTGCAGCCGATGGGGAAAGAAACAGACTGGAAAAAAAATGAAGCCCTCCGGGCTCAGATCCATAAAATGAGGATAGCCATTGAAAACCCTGAAAGGAGTAGAGCTGACGAAAGACTTGTCACCAGTCTCAGGCAAAAGTTGTGTAGCTATGGTGACGACCTGGACGAAGCCAAAGAAGATTTGACCCGAGTTCGAGAAAAGTTGGCAAAGAATGCAGAAGAAAGGGCAGAATTCGTGCAAAAATTGAAGAGAAAGCACGACCAAGAAGTGTTGGGCTTAAAAGAAAGGATGGCCACCTTTGAAAATGAAATGGCCAAACAAGCAAAAAGGTTTAAGGCAAAGAGAGAATAGTGCTACGCCATGATGTCTCAGTTAGAAGAAGAATTGCAACAATGGCAAGAGCAGAGTCACAAAGACGCCCCGACTTTAGAGGCAAGATCTCAGCAGATCGGGCGTCTACTTCAGGAAAAAGGTATCATCGGGCAAAGGGTCCGGGAGATAGCTGATTACATTGTCACCAAATGCCAGGAATGCGAAGATATGACTCGGACCACCTTCTTCTCAGCGGTTATGATCTTCGTCCACAAAATAATGGACGACCTCTACCGCCTCTAGCAAGTTATAACACATAGACCCGTGGCAATGCCGAATGATGCCCCACGGGTCCTTAAGAAATGGAACCACTGATGTATTTTTATATTTTTCGAGTCTGTATTTTATTTTCCTACTGTAATCTTGTCTAAGTCAATTATAGTTTTTACGTTTCCAAGAAAGCATGTTTTGAGTCTTTTGTAGTTTTAAATTTTCAAAACAAATGAACTGAAGTTTCTTATGAAGTTGAAAGTATTTTATCTAATGAATGAAAGTCTCGAAAAAATGTTTATTTCCTTCCTTGAACTACGTGATGATCTGATTCATGCGGCGCCGTGATATGTAGGCAATCCACATAAGATTCGATCATAACCTTAAGAAAGGAAACCGAGTAAAGAATAAAAGAGCGGAAAATAATAACAAAAGAAAGAAAAGGGGAAACTTCAAATCCAAGAAATGAAGCCGGGATGAAACACACAACTGTTGCAAAACATATAGAAAGCGTTTAAATGCCTAGGTTCATTGCATACCTCATACGTGCAGATTCCCTATGTGATAAATGCTTCAACCTAACGTTTCTATGGTTCACTCTTAAAGGTGTTTTTCTTAGGTGGTTGGTTTTTGCAGTAACCTGTCTTTCCATCCTTACTTCACTATATCAAAAGGGAGCATAGAAATTACATCCGAAAGTCACTTATCAATCGTCAACTCTTCCGTGGAGGACCCGAATCCAGTCATCCCAACATCTGAGTTAGCCACAACTGAAGAGAACAGGATTCTGCTTCGCCGCATGCTGGAAATGTGGGACGCATGGTCCAATGGTAGGAAACCGCCAAGTTCCATCCCGGGTTTCCCAGAGATAATCCCCAGGACAGGCGGGACCTCCAACATCCCTATAAGTTACCCAGCCACGCCACTTGGATACCTAACTATGTCAGCTCACTTTGCCGGAAGGCCTTCTGAGGTTCACCCCCAGGCCCTGTTTTCCGGTGTATCTTCCAACATCTTCACCACACAACCGAGCTCCGCCACGCCTCCACCAACTGTTGTTGGACCAAGCTTTGAGCCACTGGCATTTACATTCCAAATGCCACCATTTCTAGGCACTACTCATGTCACTCCCAATTCATACCCCAACAACCTCAGTATGAAGTCACTTTGGGACAAGATAAGAAAAGCCCCGAGCACGAAGAAATGGCTCGAAAAATGAAGAGTATTGAGCAGATCCTCAAGAATATACAGGGACTGAGCGGGCAGAAAAGTGTTTCCTATGCTGATTTGTGCATGGTCCCGCATGTCCACTTGGCTCTCGGGTTTAAAACCCCCAAGTTCGAGAAATATGACGGACATGGGGACCCCATAGCTCATCTGAAAAGGTATTGCAACCAGCTCCGGGGAGCTGGTGGGAAAGAGGAACATATCATGGTATATTTCGGGGAAAGCTTGATAGGGATTTCATCAGAATGGTACATGGATCAGGATATATCCTGCTGGCACATTTGGGATGACTTGGCCCGGGACTTTGTTCGACAATTCCAATACAAAGTGGATATCGCTCCCGATAGGAACTCTCTATCCAATCTCAAAAAGAAGTCCTCAAAAAGTTTCAGAGAGTACGCTATCAAGTGGCGCGAGCAGGCTTCCAGGGTCAAACCTCTTATGGATGAGGTCGAAATGGTCAGTGTCTTCCTACAAGCACAGGAAGCTGATTACTTCCAAAATATGATGTCCACCATGGGCAAACCATTTGCGGAAGCAATCAAAATTGGAGAAATGGTTGAGAATGGTCTAAAGAACGGTCATATCCTAAGCCAATCTGCCATAAGATCAACCTCCTAGGCTATCCAAAACGGATCCGGGAGTGCAGCCAACAAAAAGAAGAAAGAAGAAGGGGCCATGATGGCTTCCGATGTCAGGAATTCTCGGCAATACCAAGGTCCATTTTCAAAAACTTCCCAACACTACTATCCTCACTAATACCCAGCTTATACTACGTCCCCCTTTCCCTATGCGGTGATGACGCTCAACCGCATCTCAGGCCGCAACAACAATACAACAAGAACATAGCACCACCCCCAAGAAATAACCATCTTCCCCCAGCTCCATATAGTCCACGCCCTCCTCAAAAACAATATCCGTACAATGCCTACCCCCGTGAACCACCGAGGAGACTTAACTTCACTCCTATCGGCGAGCCATATTCGAGCCTTTTCCCAAAGTTAGTTCAGATGGGGCTTCTGCAGCCTGTACCTCCGAAAATCCACAATCGCCATCATATAGACGGGGTACCAGCTGTGCCTACCACTCTGAAGCAGAGGGGCATGACACAGAGGATTGCTGGACCCTCAAACGTGTCATGGAGAACCTTATAGAACAAAAGAAAGTGGTGCTTAGGGACGAAGAATCTCCCAATGTGACGAACAATCCATTGCCCACTCACAATAATGGGCCCGTTATCAGCATGATTTGCGAGGACCAAGATTTTGGTCCAGCTTTGAAAGCTATCATCTCCATCGCAGATGTGGAGAAAAAGCCCAAGGCGGCACCCAAGCCAGTCAAGGAGATGGAGAAGAGTAGCCCCGCCCCTCAATCCACGGGGGAGGCTGAAGCCAAGATAAAGATGGGACCCTCTAAAGATGATGTTCTTTACATCCCTAGGGCACCCAGGAAGGAACAATGCGTGTTAAGTCCTCCTAGAAGGTTGCAATTCAACAGAGCAATGATGAACGACCCGAAGATGTATATACCAAAGGGGACGTATGTGGCGCTGGGGAAAATGATTTCACCAAGGCTGAATGAGCCCGTGGTTATTATCCGCGCGTCGCTAGCTCCCGTAAAGGATATCACTACCGTCCCTTGGAATTACAACAAGACGGTAGTACCATACAAAGGAAAAAAGATCACAGGGGAAGCAATTGAAGCAAACTCCTCTGAAGGATACCTGAATCTGAAGGAGCTAGCCAAGAACAAGCATAAATGCTTCCCTCTTAAAAAACCTATCACCGCCGAAGAATCTGAAGAGTTCTTCAATAAAATGAACATGTTTGAATACGCCACAATTGAAGAACTCAGGAAAACCCCTGACAAAGTTTCACTTTTATCTCTGTTGATGGGCTCAAACGAGCATCAAAGAGTACTCTTGAAAACGCTGAATAAAGCATATGCGCCAGCAGAGACCTCAGTCGAACAATTAAAGAGAATGGCTGAGCGCTTCTTTGAAGTAAACAAAATTTCTTTCAGCCGAAATGATCTATGTAACGACCCGGTCCGTTGTTACGTAGTATATGCATCTATTCCTTTATTTATGTCTTGTAGTAGCTCGTTTAGACTGTTCATGGAGTGTTGGGGTTGTTTGGTTCGGGTTCGGAGTGAAAATAGAGTGGATTGAGACACTTAGTCTCTAACAAGAGCTTTAGAGTTGGAAAAGTCAACTCGGAGTTGACTTATTAGTAAACGAACTCGGAATGCGGATTTTATGGTTTGGATAGCTTCGTTAGGTGATTTGGGACTTAGGAGTGTGTTCAGAATATTTTTAGGATGCCCGGTGTAGGATTAGGCTTGAATTGGCGAAGTTAGTGTTTTGGCGAATTCCGGTTGACAGGCGAGATTTTGATCCAAGGGTCGGAATGGGATTCCGAGAGTTTCTGTAGCTTTGTTAGGTCATTTTGGACTTGCCCGCAAAATTTCAGGTCATTTGGAGATGGTTTGTTTGGGTTTTTGATCAAATGCGTGTTTCGGAAAATTTTGGGAATCATAGGCTTGAATTGGATGAGAATTTATGGTTTTGATATTGTTTTTGGTGTTTTAATGGCTCGACTAAGTTTGAATAACCATGTTGGATATGTTGGTAAGTTTGGTTGGGGTCCCGAGGGGCTCGGGTTTGATTTCGGACGTTAAACGAAGGAATTGTGACTTGAAATGCAGCTGAAGCTGCTACTACTGGTGTGATCGCACCTGCGATGCTTGGGCCGCAGGTGCGGACATCGCAGGCGCGAGAGTGAAGTTGCAGGGGCAGAAATTAATCACAAGGGCGGAAGAAAGGTCGCACCTGCGAGGTTGCAGGTGCGGGGGATGGGTTCGCAGGCGCGGACTCTGAGAGTTAAGTGAAGGATCGCAGGCGCGGTAAATGTGTCGCCCCTGCGGGCCTGCCGTTGCGGTAAAACGATCGCAGGCGTGGAGCCTGGGTGTTTAAGTGACTTCCGCAGGTGCGGTTAAAATGTCGCGCCTGCGGGGCCGCAGGTGCGGGTAATGTACCGCTGTTGCGGAAATGCCTGGGCAGAACTATAAAAAGGCAGCCTTCGCGAAATT
>ML275780.1:0-46098 GCA_005239495.1 Nicotiana undulata
CAAATTCAATTTTTGCGACCGACTTTCGGTCGGAAATAGTGAATTTATATATATTTTTAAAAATAAATTATGAATTTATATATTTTTCTAAAAACAAATTAATAATTTACGAATAATTATTTAATTTAATAAAATTATATTTATTTTAAATTTCCGACCGAATTCGGTCGGAAACTAAAATTTAATAATCAGTCAACGCGTTGATTTTTCCGACCGAAATCGGTCGGAAATTTCCGACCACTACGCGGTCGGTGCTCATTTGCGACCAGCCATTCCCCGTCCAATTAAAATCGGTCGCAATTTGGTCAGAAATTGCTAATTTCCGACCGACTTCGNGATTATAATGATTCTAACCAAATGGTGGCTTAGCTTACATATAAAGTACAAATATTTATTATTATTAAATATAAAATTAAAGGAGGTATACAGCTATATAGAGGGTTAGAATAGCAAGGAGGAATGTGGAATATTATATCCACAGGGCCATTGCTATAGCTTTAAAGAGGTGGCTAACATGCATGGATTCTCTTTGTCCAATAAAATAATATATCTTTATTTTTAGTTTAATCATTACATATTCGAAGTTCATTGGTCCTACTAATCAAGATTCACATATGATAGACCCGTGTGGGATTTCAAATTCTCCATACTACTAAAATTCAGGAATTAGCGACGAACAAATTTTGTAACTAAATATCAAAATTCGTTGCTAATTCTATTTTAGCGACGGATTATCACAAAATTTTGTTAGCTACGAGCAAATTAACGACGAAATTTGTAGCTAATTCTAATTTTTTAATAATAACGTTCAAACTTGAAGTTTCTTATTAAGGATGGAGAGATTTCAACCGTCACATAACACTTCTTGGTATGGTAATCCGTGGAGCTTGAATGCAAGGATCCATGTATTTAATTTTAGTGTAAGAAAAAGATTCTTTCAAAAAAAAATTGGAATAAAAGTTTTCCTAGTTTATAATAATTGTAAAATAATAGTTAAATAATATAAAAATGTATAGAGAAACCAAGTTGATGAAAACGGCTTAAAGGTTACAGTCTGACCTGACAGGATTTATTAGAAAAATAATTGTTTTAACTTTCTAGTGGTCAATTTGATCCAAATATATTCCAAAATCCAGAATGGCATTTGTCCTCATTCTTGACCAATCTCTGTTGATTTTGACCATTAATTTTCATAGTCTATATTTTAGGTTTGGCACCCTATCCATTTTTATTTTTGTAGTAATAAATATATTTTTCATTACGTTTCTGGCGTAGGATAAGGGTTTAATAACGTGATTAGCGTTCAATTACGTGATTAAACTACCTTTTTGTACATTTAAAAAAAATATTCAGACGTTATATATAAACTTGTCACGAGCCATCATTCTTGCATGTGTAAAATTAACTTTGTACTGGATTAATATGATTCAGCAGGACGGAACGAGAGGGGACGAGAGCAACAATAGAAAAAATGATAAAGCACTTTAATAATCTACTCCTCGACATAGGAATGGAGCATTGTTTTTTTAATAATTCAAATATATAGTTCTGCTCACCTCAACATAAACTCTTCATCGAATGACAAGTTCTTTTGTTTTTTGGCTAAGTATTCATAAATAATTAAAAATAAACTAAATTACTCTAAACATCATTACTTCGTATTTTAATAGATAATAATTATATTACTGTATTCGAAGCGTAGAGTTTATTTTTGCTGAACCTATCCTCCCAATGTCTTCTACAACATACATATCATAAAAGGACGAAGTAAGCACATAAAATTATTTTTATTTCACTATCGAAGCGAAGAAAAGGTTGGATTAATTAATCAAAGGAGGCGTACATATAAAATTTCTTTGATCATTAATTTATTATCCATTAAAATAATTATATACATATTATACGTTAATATATATTCGCATATACTATACATACGTATTTATATTTATTTCGAGAGTTTAAATCCGAAACCTCTCATTAAACGTATTTTTGTGCTTAGAGAACACGTATAATAAATCTTATCACATTTGTTGGTAAAGAGCAACTTGAATTTTCCAATAAACCGTACTACACGTACTTGTTTCCACTTCAATTATTTGCAACCAACCACTTATAGAAAAATAAGCCAAATATAGCAAGGGTGAATCAGTCATTTAACCTCGTCGAAGGAAAAATATATACTGCCTAATTCTTTTACTTGTCATTTTTGACCTTTTCAAGATCCTTAAAATATATTAATTAAAAATATAATTTGACAAAATTATTTTTATTTTGTTTTTAAATCTTTATTTGTTATTTATTGCTCTTGTTTTCACTAAATTATTCTCTATACACATTTATTAGGGGTGAAGGTGAAAAAGATAAATAACTCTTTTTTCAGTTCATAAATTAAAAAATATTTTAAGTCAATTTTCTTAAATAACTACGACAACTAAAAGGACCGAAGGAAATAGTTAGAAAACAAATGCAGCAAAGAAGGTTAGCAATTGAGCAACGATAAAGTTATTTTGGTGTGACCTAAATATTACAAGTTCGAGCCATGGAAGCAACCACTAGTACTTGTAGTACGGTAAACTGTCTATATTGCATGCCACTGCCCATATCACTCTCTTGGGGTGCGGTCAGAGGCGGACCTATATTAGGAATAGAGGGTCACCGGACCCTGTTAACTTCGACAAAAATTCTAGATATATATGTTTATATATGTTGAAAACAATAAGATATTTTATTTGAGCCCTAAAGCTCAATAGCTATATAGGGGCATTGGTTGAGTAGTCCGTTCATGTACCCCGTCACCCTCAAAATTTGGGTTCACTTTTGGCCGCGGTCCTTTCTCGGACTATGCGTGAATATTACTCCCTCCGTTCTAATTTATGTGAACCTGTTTGACTGGGCACGAAATTTAAGAAAAAATGAAGACTTTTAAAATTTGTGGTACTAAACAATGTTTTAAAAAGCGGGGGCGTGAAGCGTGGCGTTTCACCTCTGACGAGGCGAGGTGTAAGCCCTGAGACATGTGGCGTAAGTCCCACGAATCTTTAAATTTTATAATTTCAAGGATTTTAAGATAGTGTAAAATAAAAATAATTATAAAAATTACATTAAAATCACAAAATTATAACAAATAATCTATTTAAAATATGTATAAATTATAATTCAACTATGAATCATACGAAAAGTATGACATATATCATAATATACAAATTAGCTGCAACGTCGCTACAACTCAAACATCAAAAGTAATGTATTCAATGCGAATTCTTATATGTATCTATGTATCGAATCTTGAAAGAATTTCGATATTATATTTTGATATATTTTAAAATAGTCCTTTTATTTAATATGCTTTCTATTTGAAAGAGAATTTATATAAAAACATAATTCACAATTGAATATGATTCTCTAGCATCATTTATTTTTAAATTTGAACAAGTTAATAAAATGACACATAATTCACCATAATATACCGTGATAACTAATTACTTGTAAATAGTTACTAGCTAATATTGGGCTATTAAATTAATAAGTATTGTATTTCGTAAACATGAAAAATATAATTTTTAGAAAAATAATTATAAAAAAGTATGAACTATTATATAATAAAGACATAACAAAAATTAATACATAAATACTTTTAAATGAAAGATTATTTAAAATTTACTATCATAGCAGTCTTATTGGATAACATGCAATAATTTTTATTTTAATTATGACATAAAATACACTCAACATAATGGTTAATGATTAAGAAAAAAGTAATTTTGGATAGTCAACGATTTATTAAGAAAATTTAAGAATTTACGAGGTTAGTTACACACAATTGCATAAAGTTTTATTAGGCGAGCCCAGTACGTTGGGCGTTAGGCGTGTCCGGGGCGTAAGTCTCACGGAACTAAGCCCCACACATAAGTCCAGGGGCGTTTTACGAGAGCCCTGCCTCGGGGCGAGTCCCGGGCGAGTCCAAATTCAGCCTTTTAAAGCAGAGGTACTAAACAAGTCAAAAAGGGGTCCACAATATTTGTGTGGTTGTAAAAGCTTATCATTAAGAGTAAATTTGTAAGTTTAAGCTAAATTATTTTTAAATTTAGAAAGGAATCATTCTTTTTGGAACGAACCAAAAAGGAAATAGGTTCACATAAATTGAAACGGGGACGGGGAGTACATATTTTGTGTGCCAGGCTGGCCTTACTTGATGACGTGTTGACGTGTTTCTACCAAACAGTACTAAACGTATTTGTTTTCACTTCATTTATTTTCCAACTAACTAACCCCCTAATCCAAATTGCACATTTAATGACACACTAAAAGAAAGATATTTTTTTTATTTCTTTAAATTCATCAACTACTACTGCCAGTCTAATATTATTTATCATGTTTCTCTTTTACATGCTTTTAGAAAAATATTAATTATGAAAAAGATTAGAATATTCTACCCTTATTTACGTCATAAGATATAATTTCTCTTCGTTAAATATTTATTCTATTTAGGCAGAATACATAACTGGGCTCTTAAACTTGGATTTTTTTGTCACTTGGACACCTAAATATAAAGTTGTTCGTCAATTAGACACTTTGTAGTGACATGATTAAGTGTGTGGGGGTCGAAGGGCGCGTGAACATGAGAAAAAGGTTGTTTGACTATTATTATATTATTATTATATTCCAATATATTATTCCAATTAAAGCTAACTTTTACCCTGCATTCTATTTCTCTTCTTCTTCCCGTGAACCCATCATTTTTTCTCTTAAAATTTTTTAAAAAGAAAGTTTAGTGTACATGTATTTGATTATTCTCATTTGGCATGCTTGTTCTCTTTACACGACACTTGTAAGCTACATCAACTTAGATGAGGAATAGAGAGAATAGCGTGATATTTCAGTAAAATCGAAATAAGAAGAAGTGAGATGAAGATGAACGGAGGAAATTTTTAGCGGGCTTTTTAGGGCACCAAGTCGTCAGAGCCGATGGTCAGGTTTTCCATTTTCTGAAAATGAGTTTCAATTTGTTTTGGGGGTTAATTCTATAAGGTGGAATATTTTAAGGTGTTAGAGGCAATTATAGTACACGCGTTTAATCTTTATAAAACTTTTTCTCAGATGGTCTACAAAGTGTCTAATTGACATATATGTGGTTTCGTTAAAGGGCCTGATAGAAACAACTCTATATCTAAGTGTTCAAGTGATCAAAAAAGACCAAGTTTAAGGGTCCAATTATGTATTCTGCCTTCTATCTATGTGTCATCTTCTTCTTTAAGAATAATTATTACTAAGGATAAAAAAGAAAAAAAAATTAATTTTATCTTATACTTCTAAATGATAAAATAATTTAAGATAATTATTTTTAATAATCATGACTGTTAATATAAGATAAGATAGAGAGAGTACGTGCTATGAAGAAAAAAAGTCAAATATAGCAAGGGAAATCTGTCATTGTACATTGTGGACGTAGAAAATTGATTTCGTAGAAGACAAATTGCAGCTAACAATCCCAACATCATCAGCATGCTCCATAACGTGTTGGCGCGTTTACATGACCCAAGACCGAAGAAGTAGTTGACCTTTTTTTTTAATTTTTATTTTTGTTTCCTTTTCATTTTTTTTAATTTAACCATTCGGTATTCGAAACCTTTTACCTCTGGATTATTTTCATGAAAAATGTGTGATCTAATAAAGAGTTAATACCCTAAAATTCTAATTATTATATTTTTGTCAGTTTTCTACTTAAACTATTTGGTGTCTTTAATACTCTTCTCCTCTCGAATTATAGTGCCCTTCGTATTAAACCTTCTCGTTGTTGACTTGACATACGTGTGTAGTGTAGATACTCACTTAGGAACGTGTGGTAGCTGAAAAAAGCCATCAAAATAGCTCAGCTAATAGAAAATAATGGCTCATTAGCCTAATCCTCCTCCAAATTTATTTATTTTAATAAATATTCTCCTTATATCAGTTATATCCATCTTCTTCCTCATTTTTTACCATTCTTCCTCTCTTTTTTTTTACCGTTCTCCTTTATTTTCACCATCTTCCTCATTTTTAACCTTTTTTTTCGGTTCTCCATATGGGGTTCCTCTGGAAAAAATTCTGCCTCTCGTGTTCCCTCTGAAATTATTTATTCACTTTCTTGTTTTAATCTTCTTTCATCTCTTACACATATTATTGAAAGAATACCAATTTAAATCTTCGTATTAAACTCAACACCTTGTAATTGAACCTTCTTTATGTAATCTGAAATTAGAGAATGTAATTGCCGAGCAAATTTTTATTTTTATTTTTTTGCGAAATTTTATTGTGTAATATTGTTTATGTAATATAAGATGACTTTAACTATGCTATAAAGTAAATATAAATAAGGACCTATCAATTGGAGTCTAGCATAAAGCACAATCACAATTAAACCAAAAATTATACAGTACGTTAAATATTATTTTGGCCAAAACTCCTAGAATTAATCAATCATTCGAGGGTAATACATCATAAGCAAACTATAGAAAAAACTTTGTACAAACCATAAGTTAATATAGTCAGACAGACATATCCTTAAGTCCAACAAAGAGTTTTAATATATAGGAATACAGTTCAGGGGGGTTTTGGGACACCGGATGAAGTAGGATACTGACAAAACTTGATAGTTTAGGAGGATTTTAGGGTATTAACTCAAAATTAAATGAAAGCCTAAAAAAGGGTCATTTGGTAGTCGGTCAGATTCAATATATATGTCGGTTATTTATAGTTTGAGAGATAAGGTGGGCGACTATTTGGATGAATTCTTTAAGATAACTTACCGGATTCACTAATTCTGCCTCAACTCGTGAATTCTGATTAAAAATGAATGTATTCCGACCATTCCATGACCATCCTAAGCTATATTGGTTGACGTTTAAGTTCTAATTATTCTTTAATGTGGGACTTTCTTGTGCGAGTCCGAATTTAATCAAGTCCCAATATGGATATCAGACACCGAGTGATAAACAAAAAAGAAGTTGTAGTTAGAAGTAAAATTCAAGATGGAAAACCCCAAAAAGAGTTAAACAAGAAAATCATGGAAGAAGCCTCATAGAAAAGCTTACTTTCTTTGACCATCTAAAATTCCAACCAATATATTCTCATTTTCCTGTATTACAAAAGGAGAACACAAAAAGCTTTCTTATTATTATTATTATTATTTTTCAAACCAAAAAGTGTAGTCTCAAATTTTCCAATATTTGACTTGATCAAATATTAATTCGTGGGGTTCAAACTTGAAACTTACGAAAGTTATAAAAATCATCAACCCACAATTCCATTTTCTTTTCCATTTTTTCCATTCACATTTATTCAAGACAATTCTCAGTAAACTTAGCAGCTGTCTGCAATTCACTGTAGGGCTGTTCATTTGGATCGGATATCCGAAATCCGAACCGATCCATTCACTTTCGGATTTCGGATTTCGGATTGGACCGGATTTCGGATTGTGTTTATAAAAATTTCGGATTTCGGATCGGATTCGGATTGGTATATTTTAATCCGATCCGATCCGAAATCCGAAATTATTAGGCAATGTATAAATACTATACTTTAATTTCGGATAGTCAGTACTTTCTTTACATCTTCCTCCAAGTTATTACCTTTACAATTGCTAGAGTTAGCTATATTGGCACCATAGTACTCTCATAATTGTATAAACATGAATTTTTCTTAATGCATTGCCTCTTTTACAAAGAAAATATACATATTAGTTTGCAACATTGAGGCATTTACGATCCGAAATCCGATCCGATCCAAACTTTAAAATCCGAATCCGATCCGATATAATTCGGATCGGATTCGGATTGCATTTTCTAGAATCCGAAATCCGAAATCCGAATCCGAAATGTGCTAAATCCGATCCAATCCGATCCGTGCACAGCCCTAATTCACTGTACAGTTTGTTAGTTTCCATTTCCACGTGCTATTCCTTAGTTAGACGAACTCTTTGACTCAAAATATTAAATTCTTTTTTCTACAAATCCACGCTTTTAGCTTCTGCTTATATATATATATATATATAAGTATACAAATGGTAGTCATATTCATAGATATCTTTGTGTTCAGTTGGGAAAAAAATAACTTGGGATTTTTCTCTTATCACTTTGAGATATTTTTTGGTTCTTCTAATATTCAGGTAATTGTTTTTCCCCAGTTATTTTGTTTAATTGATCTCCCACTTGTGGAATTTAACTATGTTGCGGTGACTCTCCAAAATGTAGTTGCACTCGTGTCGGATCCTTAAAAAATGCACTACTTTTGGAGGATCCGACACATGTCCGGTAATATTTTCGAAGATTCCGAGCAACATAGGATTTTACTAGGTTCCTTGTTGTTGTTGTTTTGTTTATTTAATCTTATTTTGGGTCATAGGATCTTGTGTTTTAGGCTTTCTGTTCAATCTTTGACGTTCTTAGCATTAAAGATATTGTGCTTTTGAAATTATCGGTTTAGAATTTAATGTATTTGTTAAGTAAAATTTAAGTGATTTTTTCACACAGATATACCTATGTTTCGTGTCGAAAATACTGAGTTTTGCCTTCTTTTTGGATAGGCTTTAGTTTCATTTTGATCAAAAGTTTGATAACTTAGCTCAAGAAATTAAAATAGTGGAGGTTTCTTCTTCTAAGTAGAGTTAGAAAGAAAATTTTAATGGTTTTTCACTTATATCTATGTTTCGCGTCGAAAATACTGGTTCTGCATCGGCCTCTGATTGGATGGGCTTTAATTCAACTTTGTATGAAGGCTATTTTTTTCTATTGTTGTTTTTACCAAAAATTTGATAATTTAGCTCAAAACGTGACCAGGAAGTCACGTGTTTGAGCCGTGGAAATAGGCTCCTGCAAAAATACAGGCAAGGCTGTGTACTATAGACCCTTGTGGTTCGGCCCTTCCCCAGACTCCGCACAGAGTGGGAGCTTAGTTCATCGGGCAACCCTTTTATTAACCTGAAATAATGGAAGTTTCTGCATTCTAAGTAGAGTTGGTAACAGAAAATCTGTTTCTGAATAGTTAAATTTGCTAGTAGTAATATTTTTCAATTTTTAGTTCTCTCTTTGATAACTTTGGTATTAATGGAGTTTGTCCATCAAATTTGCAGGTTAAAAGGCTCTTTAGTATTAAGAAAAAACTTGGAGATGACAGTACGATCGAATAGTTTTAAAGGAACACATTTGGAAACAATAATCCAATCAAATGGTGTCGATAAGATGACGCGAAAGAATTCGATAAATTTAAGGAACTGTGAACCAAAGAAACTGATGCTAGAGACAACTCTATCATTCAAGAATCTGATTCAAGACATAAACATATCAGATTGGAATGAAACTAAGACAAGAGCAGTTTCATTACCTGAGCCTTCGATTCGGTTTTCTCCGCATCCTGTTAGCGAGCTCGATGCTGCTGCTGTTAAGCTACAAAAAGTATACAAGAGTTATAGGACGAGAAGAAATCTCGCGGATTGTGCTGTTGTGGTTGAAGAACTATGGTATGTGGTCTTCATTTTTTGGAATGTTTAATCTTGATTGAGGCAAGTTACGCATAATGGCCTGTCAGCCAGAATTAATTACATCTGCTAGCCAAATATGCAAAAAATATACACTGATTATGTATAAAATATGTATATTATACATTAATATACAATATATATATATATTTCCAGCTATTTGTTTTTGGAGCGGCTATGCAGTGTAGTTTTTCATTCTTGTGATTGTTGGTTGTTGATTTAACGTTTATGTTATTATATCGTCCGGTTTATTGAAGTGGTTGTGTGTTATATATGTGTGTAGGTGGAAAGCTTTGGATTTTGCTGCTCTTAAAAGGAGTTCTGTTTCTTTCTTTAACGGGGAGAAACCAGAAACTGCTGTATCGCGGTGGGCTAGAGCGCGTACAAGAGCTGCTAAAGTAGGAAAAGGATTGTCAAAAGATGAGAAAGCTCAAAAACTTGCTTTGCAGCATTGGTTAGAAGCTGTAAGTTCTTGAAATTTTTTTGACATCTCGAGTTATATGGCATATAATTCATGTTAATAAAGAAAGTTCTATAAATTATGATATTGATTCTTTCTTTCCTCAATCCTATGTGTAGATTGATCCACGACATCGGTATGGGCACAACTTACACTTTTACTATGATGTTTGGTTTGAAAGTGAAAGCTCTCAACCTTTCTTCTACTGGTGAGTTATCTGTTGCAGAATTTGCACCTTTACTATATGAATAGAAATGCTTAACAAATGTATCGATGAGTTGAATTATCTCAGAGCGGACGTCGTCTTACATTATCAATCTTGTTCTTTGAAGGTTGGATGTTGGAGATGGGAAAGAAATCAATCTTGAGAAGTGTCCAAGAACCAATCTGCAGCATCAATGCATCAAATATCTCGGGCCGGTAAGTCCAGATTCTGTCTAAGGATTTTTTTACAACTTAATGAATCTTATGATAAAAAAAGAGCAGCCCGGTGTTGAAGCATCCTGCGTAAAGGGCCGCACCCTGAGGGGCTGTGATGTAGGTAGTCTATCCTGATGCAAGCATCAATGACTGATTCCACGACTCGAATCCGTGACCTATATGTCACACAAGAGACAACTTTAATGTTGCTCTCCCCTTCAATGAATCTTACGATGATTCTTGGTAATTTAATTGCTTCTCCTTTTACTATTTCAGAAAGAGCGCGAATCGTATGAAGTAGTTATTCAAGATGGGAAACTTGTCTATAAACAAAGTGGTGTCTTTGTGGAGACAGTAGAAGGTTCAAAGTGGATTTTTGTTCTTAGCACAACAAGAACATTATATGTAGGAAAAAAGAAGAAAGGTGTGTTTCAACATTCGAGTTTTCTATCCGGTGGTGCCATCACAGCAGCTGGAAGACTGGTTTCTCATGGTGGTATTTTGGAGGTAATTATCGATCGATCTTAGCTTCTATATAAATGCACAATAAATATATCGCGACAATCTTTGTCGATATAGAAGTTCGTGTGACCAGAAGGTCACGTGTTCGAGCCACAGAAACAGCCTCTTCAGAAATGCAGGATAAGGCTGCGTATAATAGACCCTTGCGGTCCGGCCCTTCCCCGGCCCCGCGCATAGAGGGAGCTTAGTGCACCGGGCTGCCCTTTTAATCTTTATCGATATATACAAAATGAATTTACTTATCTTTTCCATGTTATCTGCAGGCTATTTGGCCATACAGCGGGCACTATCACCCCACGGAAGAGAACTTCAGGGAATTCATTGGCTTCCTCGAGGAGCACAACGTTGATCTTACAAATGTTAAGGTAATTGTTCGAATTTCTGTCTTGAACTGTTGAACATGTTCCGCATTGCTTAAAATGTTATAGTAATAGAGAAACACATTGCTAACAGCAATTTTCTGTTTTGTGTTTTCAGAGATGTTCAGTTGACGATGATGATCTTTCGTTTAAAGTTAATAACGAGGGCTCAAATCGCCAACCACCTGTCCATCATTCTGTTGCAAAAGAATCACCAAAGAGAAGCACTTCTGCTGTAAATGATCAAACTGAGGCGAAAGAAGTCGCAACAGATGATGATCGCGAAGACATCATCAATAACAAGACACAATCATCGTTTAGCTTTGCTAAACGTTTATCTCGCAAATGGTCAACAGGAAATGGACCTCGCATTGGCTGCGTTAGAGACTACCCTACAGAATTACAATTCCGAGCACTTGAACAAGTTAACTTGTCACCTCGGGTGGCTAACGGAGGTTTCAATATATATGGTCCGATCCCCTCACCAAGGCCAAGCCCGAAGATTCGCCTCTCTCCTAGGATTGCACATATGGGACTACCTAGTCCAAGGACACCTATTTCAGCAGCTAACTAAGCAACTTTTTTGCATTTGCACCAGCTGATAAACTTCTGGTTTTTTGGTGTCCTCACCTTTGACTATAGACAACACAACAACAACAACAACAACAAACTCAGTAAATTCCCACAAGTGGTGTCTCGGAGGGTACGATATACGCAACCTTAACCTTACCCTGGAAGAACTGAGAGGCTGTTTCGGATAGACTCTCAACACAACAGATGTAACAAACTAACGAAAATCGTAATTTATTCGTTCATTCATGTTGCTTTATTTGTACAAGATGCATGGCTTTCATTGAGCCTAATCATCTTTTTTCAAAGTTTTGCCTCTTTTGCAATTGAAGGCTGGCTTTTATTAACATGTTAAATTCTTTCATTTTTTTTTTGCTCCAATGTAGTTGAGTTGATAGCTCTTTATACATAGCAAAGTTTCTATGTCCAATCTTGCAATTCTCTTCCTCAAATCTTACCAGAAATCCATTTAATTGCCCCATTTAAATGTACCATAACTGAAAAGTCTATCTTTTTTCATTTTCTAAGTTGCATAGTTAGTCGGGGTCTATCGGAAACAACCTCTCTGCCCTCAAGGTAGGGGTAAGGTCTGCGTACACACTACACTCACGAGATTTCACTTGTGGGATTATATTGGTGCTTTTTTTTTGGTTGGTGCTGAGTAGCATAGTTGCTGTCAATTAGCCAACCTACTAAGTCAAAATTTCGAACTAGTTGAAGTCGGCTATATGAGTCGTCTCTATCCTTTTCAAATTTATCATCTCATTTGAATACTCAATTCTGCCTCTAAAATTATTGAATTTTCTCTCCAACATTCCCAGTCAATACTACATTCAAAGTTGTTCACTCATTGCCTACCTTGGACAACTTTTTCTATTTTCTTCTTAGGACCAGTCCATTCAAAAGGTGGACCAATATAGTCAGGATCTCATTCTTTTATTATGCATGCTATTTTGACTTCATGACTTTGAATCAATTTTAATTATCGAACACTTTGATTTCATCGCCATTTGTATTAGTTTTTCCCTGTAATTTTAAAATGTTCATAATTATGATCTTATTACATTTTTATTTTTCATGCTTATATTAACTTTTTAAATAAACACTAAGTTGAAGCATACAAGTTTTGACTTTTGACATGCTTGATCTCAATCATGTGAAGGCCGTTTCTCATTATTATTTAGGAATGTAATGTCAACTCTCAAGACAATGATCTATGGAAGATCTCTAGATTAGTGAAATCTATTGTAGGAATGCAATTAAACGTACAAATAAAATATTTTTTTCGTGATTTTTGAATAATTATCGAAAGTTAAAAGGAATAAACTTCTAATTGACATTAAACGGCTCGAACCTGTTACGCAGCAACTTTACCAGTTACGCCGCGGGGTCCGGGGAAGGGCCGGACCATAAGAGTGTGTTGTACGCAGCCTTACTCTGCATTTCTGCAAGATGCTGTTTTCACGGCTCGAACACGTAACCTCCTGGTCGCATAGCAACAACTTTACTAGTTACGCCAAGACTCCCCTTCTCTCTCAACATAAAAAGAAATAAAAAGCACACTGAGATACCTCTCAATTTTTTTCTTATTTAGCTGGGGAAAAATTAAAAGATGTTTGATTCACAACAACAGATTATTCTACACTTCTTAGCAAAATAAGATTCATACAACTCACTGAATTTTTTATTTTCTTCTTTTCCTTTTTGTTTGTTATAGCGGCAATTTTAGAATCGAATCCAATTTAGAATTTCACATGTCTTTACGATGGTGCCTATGAAAACTCGTCTGGATGTCGAGTCTTTCTCTGCCATCAACTCGACGTCGTCGTAACCTACAAGATAAGACTAAAGAAACTTGACTTTACTAAATAAACAAGAAAGACCCTTTATATCTTATTAGTCAAGCACTCTAAGTGTAATCAACAAACAATTAATTAGAAATTGAAAGTATTTCGAAAGGCGTCAGATACCTTCTTACGGACAGCATAACGAGGTGTTGGCACTCATGAATTACTATCGCTGGCACGTCGTTCGGCTCACGATTTAGGACCCTGAAGTGTGTTGAGCTTATGCATTCATGCCTATGATTCTTCAATCTCAAAAGTTGGAAAAAAAACCCAGAGAATTGGATGTTTTTCAAAGACTTCATAAACAATTTGCTAGCTCTTTGAAAACATATTATCCATTTAGAAAATGAATAATTTATCCGTTTTTTAATTACCCATTTGACCGAACCATATCCGACCCAACTCGACCCGCCCGTTTGCCTCTCCTATTTGTAAGTTGTAGTATCTCCTAAATGACATTTCGATTTTTGGTCACCTTGAGTGGTTTAGATCTAATTCATTTAGATGCTCTAATTAGGAGCTTAATTACGCGATGCGAGTATTGCAATCATAGGCGAATCTAGGATTTGAAGGTTGCGGGTGCCACTATATATTATCCGCTAGCCACAAAAATCGAATAGTAAAAATGGATCGATTAAGTTAGTATTTAATTAATCCAGTTAAGTTTTTTATTCACGAATGGCCAAATAAATTCGCTTTTAGTTCAACTTTTTTACACTTGATTTAATTATATTCTAGAATAAAATATATAAAAAAATAATATTTGATGAAAGTCGCCTCCAATTTAAAAACAATTCTTAAGGAGTATCTTAATTCTTATATATTCTTGTCTTTGATTTGATTAATTGATTGGGTTAATTTTTTCGATTTAATTGTCAAGTTATAAGACAATAATTTTCAACTCAAAAGTTTTAAATCTTCAGTCTATGAGAATCAATTCAAAACATATGTTAGTAAGGATTGTTTTTTCAAAAGTCAATAAATGATACAACTCAAATTATACTCCAATACATAAATTAGTAGTTATCATTAAAAAAAAATATAAGCTACATATTATTTAGAATCATTTAAAATTATGCATCAAACGAAATTGCTCATAAATAAAGTATAATTTTAGGTAACAAGATGAAAGCTAATGTAAGAAAATTTTAAAAAGATAAACGATAGAGAAATTTAGTATCAAAAAGAGGGAAGAGGAAAAAGGAAGAGGTAAGGCCCAAGGCCCTATGGAGAATAAAGGAAATTGGGACTAATAAGCAGGGGGGAGACTCAAACCTGAACCCCCTAGGCGCAGGAGAGACTTGAGAAGCGACGCTAAACCATGGCTCCTACATGCTATTTTTATGTTCGGGGTGCCACTTTAAATATATAATCTTTTTTCATAGATATCAATCAACTTACTAAGAATTTTTGCCGAAGTGTGCGGGTGGCGCCAACCCAACCCTATAAGGTAGATCCGCTCCTAATTGCTATTTAAATGTATTGATCTAAATACTAATATTCAGGTCTTAAGAATGCTTTTATGTCATAGGCGGAGCAAGGATTTGAAGTTTATGGGTTCTGACTGGCCACCAAACCCATAGCTCGTCTTAGTTACTGGGTTCGTAATTAAATATTTATACTTATTTGATGAATTTTCTAATACAAATATAAAATCTAAGCAAAAGTTATTGGGTTCAGCCGAACCAATATCCAACACTCTACCTCCCCCTCTGCTTTATGTTCACTATCTACATACAAATTATGAAGATTCCACATGAATAAACATATTGAAGAAGTTACAGACAAATTACTGATGTAAAACGAAGAGAAGAAACGAGAAAATTGTGAAACATGATAAATGTTTAACGAAAATTGTGAGACTAGTGCTATAGTATTAAATAAGGCTGACTGGTGGGCTTTGTTCGGCCCGGCCCCGGCCCGCGAGCCCTTATGGATAGTGGGTTTAAATGGGCCGGTCCGTTTAAGCCCGGGACCAATTGGGTCTATGAGCCCAGGTGGGCCGGTCCAAATATTTGAGCTCGCGAGCCCGGGACCGTTTGGGTCCGGCTTCTAAATGAGCCAGTTCAACCGGGCCTAAACGGGCAAAACGGGCCCAACGACTAAATTTTTTATTAAGAAAAAATTTAAAAAATTCAACCGTTGGAAACTTTAAAATACAGCCGTTGCCCTGCAAAAATAGCCGTTTGGCACTTTCTAAAATAGCCATTTTACCCTCCCCCACTTTGTTTTAATCCCAAACTTTTTATAATTACACTTTTTCCCTATTTTCAACTATAAATACCCCTCATTCTTTCATTTTTCTCACAAAATCATCAATCTCTCTCTAATTTTCTTCTATAATTGCTTACTTTATTGTTTCAATTTGTGAAAAATTGTGAAGTTAGTGAATTGAAGTATTCAAGTCTTCAACGATATATAATTTTCAACAAGTTGTTCGTCAATTCGGTAAACTCGTTCCAACTCTTAAGTTTTAATATTATAGTTTTGTTTGTTTTACTTTGTATAATTATAATTAATATGTCTTATTCTTTGAAAAAAATGTTTAGTAAAAGTAAGGGAAAATCCAAGATTGGTGAATCTAGTGGCCAAACTGTTACTCCTCCACTTCCCCCGGCTCCCCGGCCCAAACCTATTACCCGTCCTACCCCTGTTATTCTTGATAGCGATAACACTTTATTACAATTTACCGATAGTCAATATTACCATGATATTGCACCAGCTGAACAATTAAACCATGAATATGTGAATGATCTTTATGGTTATCCAACTATTGAGGAAAATGATGATGAAAATATAGATTTTGATGAAACGCAACCTGATGACGATACACCCACTAGTCCTGTTGTTGAAGTTAAACCAACTAATAATAATCCAAATGATGCCTCGTCTGACCCTCCTGTTACTACACCCACTTTTTCTAGACAACCTTCTAAACGGAGCGAAACATCTCTTGTCTGGCCATTTTTATTCAACTAAGAGAAAAAAAATAAGGCTAAGTGTACAACTTGTGGATTAGAGTTAGCTTTTAAATTTATTGGAGAACGGGAGGGGGGGGGGGGGGTACGGGAAGTTTGACTAGANTCAGGTTGACCATAGTACCGGGTCAAATCAATTTCAACCGGGAATTAACACTGTTACCGGTGGTATTTTATTTTACGATCCAAGAAAAGATCGTGAAAATTGGCAAAAATGGTTATTGTTATGTGCTTACCCTATAGTTTTCCTTCTAACCCTCACTTTGTGCATTATATTAGAAGAGTTTTTAAATCCTACTTATAAAGGATGGCATCGCACAACCGTAAAGAGCGATATTTATAAATCATGCTAGACCAAATGTTCCAACTCCTACTTCTTCTAGTTCGCAATCATCTAAAAGAACGCGGGAGTAAAAGCACTTAGTGCTTGGGCGGGGTTCAGGGGTTCTCAAGGTTCCACGACTAGTGATTGTTCACAACTAAATGAGCTTGAACTTTATTTGTCGTAGGGACTTGAATAAGTGAATCCCGACGGCTCCTTTAATATTTTGGAATAGTGGAAGGACAAAAGAAAAATACTTTCCGGTTCTTTCAAGGATGACTCGAGACATTTTAACTATTCAAGCTTCAACAGTGGCATCAGAGAGCACTTTCAGTCAAGCAAGACTTCAACTAGGTGATCATAGAGCGTCTATGAGGGAGAGCTTGGAAAAATCAGTATTCTTCAGAGATTGGATCCGTTCGGTATGAAGAAACTTTGGACTTGCTGAATCACAACCAGAAGTAGACGAAGCTTACGAAGAAATCCTAGCTGAACTTGCGGAGGATGTTGCTTCGCCCAGAAGCGGTGATGAACAAGCTTTTTTTCCGCCACCACCAACGAAAATTCCTCCGGACCTTGAAGGATTTATGAAATTTGTAAGAGATACAATGTAAACTAATATGTAACTTGTATTTAGGCACATTTTAATTAGTTTTTTTCTTTTCAATGGTGGTATTAGAACCTTGTTGTGCTCATTCCATTGGAGGAGAGGAAGACTAAGAAAAATATTGTCATTTTTTGTTAATGTCATAGTAATAATAATAAAAATTATAACGCATCCCTTTGAATATCTCTTTACTATATTTTTGTGTTTGAATTTAAATTACAAAATTTAAATCACAATTGTATAATATAATTTACAAGAAATTACTTTAGATAAAAAAAAAATTAAAAGAATAGTCCGGGCCCACTTAGGCCCGGGCCATTTTGGTTTGGACCCGTCCCGGACCGATTACTACACAAAGGCCCGTGAAGTCCGGGACCGTTTGGGCCCGGAACCGGTTGAGACCGGCCCACATAATCCAGGCCCACTTGGCCCGTTTAGGCCCGAGCCAGAATACAACACTAGTATTAAACTGAGAAGGGCGTAAATAGAAGCATGAATAATGAGAACTTATATAGCCAACTTGTGGGTTTGAACATTGTGGGTTCGTGTTTGAAATCCTACCACAACTCAATGACCCATAACTCTAATATTAATTTGTAGTTACTTAGTGAAATTTTTACATATATACAACAGTCGAGCCAAAGTTACTAAGTTCGGCGAATCAGTAAGCCCTTAACTACGTCCGCCCCTATTTGATCATGATCATTTGCAAGTAATTGAATTTGAGTATTTGAATTTCGAGTGAAATATTGAATATGTTGATTTGAAGGTGTATTTCAATTTTCAAGGGAAGTTGTTGGTTGTTACTCACAAATATTCCATATTCACAAACAAACTTTTCTACACGAACTTCATATCCAAACTCAACTTTAGTTTTTTACTAATTATTTTTTCAACTTTCACTAATTCTTTTTCAAGTTCAACTTTAAATATTTTTTTTCAGGAAAAAAACTTTTAACTCATATAATGTCCGAACACATACTTAATTTTTGCACATGCCTTTGGTGGCTGAACCATGATCGCCTCACCTCCAACGATAGATTACTTGTGTACACTTCTCTTTAATCCAAACAAAGCTCTTTTTAATCGACCCTTTCGGATTAATTCCCCTCAACTGTGTAAACCTTATAACTAGCTACCCCTTTTTTCCTCTGCAACTCTGGGTCAACGAAATTCCTTTTCTTTGAAGTTGACCCATTTGTTGACTTTGCTTTCTTGAATTTTACTTCTTCGATCATCTCCATTTGGGTGTTATTATTCCAAGATGATGATCATATGCAGTACTGTAGCATCTGAGGTCGTGAATTCCACCTGCATTTGGGGTTGGTTTGGTGTAAACACTTGGTATGGATAAGTTTTTAGCACCGTAGCATCTAAAGTCGTGAATTCCACTTGGGTTTGAGGTTGATTTGGTGTAAACACTCGAAACAGATAAATATTTAGCACTGTAGCATCTGAGGTCGTGAATTCCACTTGGGTTTGAGGTTGATTTGGTGTTTACATTCAGTACGGATAAGTTTTTACTACTATAGCATCTCAGGTCGTGTAAGTGAAGTTTTCCAGTTGAGTTCTTGACCACTCGTTATATGAATTGGATCTGAATTCTTCCACTGCAGAAGCATAAATTTCTTAATTCCTATCGTTTTTTATGTCCGAATGTAGAATTTATTTGAATGATCTAGGAGCATATTGTTCCAATTACTATTGGTTTTGTCACCTTTTGGTCACGTCGATGGTAGTGGTAGTTACTTACAAGGTGGAGGAGAAGGTTACTAACCAGCTAAGCAGTCTATAGACTACAGAGAGGGGATTAAATATAACTTTCGCAGATAGAATTAAGTTAGATTCTCACGTTAATGTAAGCAGCCTACTCTGATACTTTTGTGATACTTTCTAAATTAAACTATTTTACTTACATTAAACAAGAATGATATACATTTCTCCAATGTTAACAGAGTGATATAGTACAAAACAACAAGTCTGCTCTATTCCCTAGTATCACATTTACAAAAGAATTTTTACGTGATGCGATCCGTTTCAGCAGATAAGTAAAACAGCAGAAATTCCATGTCAGGAACTTACTCGTGGCAATAGCAATTGATGCAGTAGTTGACCGATCTCCCTTCAGGGGGACTAGCTTAGCATTTGGACAGTTCAAAGCTGCAACACTCTCTCGTCCAACAAAGTATTCTGAGATGAAACTTAATTTGCACTACCTTTTCTGTTCATCACATCGTGGTAATACAGAAGCACACACATTGGTTGACCAAGAATGCAGAAAAAGCACCAGAATGTCATGTTGCCCACCTGAAACAGTTGCCGCATTGTGAATATCATGCTTCTTTAATTGGCTTCTCCATATAAAGTTACCAGTAACAAGAGAATAAATCATCTTAAGCTCATGAGTAACTGTGTGGAAAGACGTACATTTGAGTTTTTGAACTTGTTTTGCAAGAAGTTTGTGAGTATGACCAAGGGAATCTGGCCAGAGAAAACACCACTACATGTCAGTACTCATAAAGATCAATGAAGATACAAGTTCTTCAATCAAGTATTTACTATTTTTATGATTAGAGCGCACCCGTGTTAAACATCATTACCTGAAACATGATTCCAAGGAAAGCCCAAAACTTGAATAGTCGACAAGGAACAGCAATACACAGCTGAAGATGACAACATTACATGTCACTCAAAGCCATTCATTTTGGGTTGTCATAAGCTGTATTATTTGCTTCTGGTCTAAAAATAAAAGATGGAAGTACCTCATGGAAAACAGCAGATACAAAGAAAGAAATCAACATCGCAACCCCCTGCACCAAGAATTCATTGAAAATTAAGTTAACACAATAGATCATGAAATAAGGAACAATATACAAATTGTAAGAACCAAACTTCTGTCAAAGTAGAAAGTGGAAAAATCATACGAAGCAGCAAACTGATGCTTTAAACCAGGCATACACTTACCAAAAAACTATTTGACAAATAAAAATAGTGACATGAAAAATATGAAGGTCTAACGTCAAATGTAATTCTACGGGGTTTTTACCTTTTATGAACTCGAAACTTGGTAATTCAAAAATCCATCTAGTATGCAAGGTTAAAGTGCTATGATTATTATGTTTTGTGAAAAGAGAGGTGCAAGTACAAGATCAAATAAGTGCATACAGATTGCTGCCTAGCGAGATAATGTCGAATAACGTGACACCTTTCATGTCGACAGCAGACAGAAGATAATTCAAAAACAAATTAGAATCTAGAACAAGGTAAGTCTGAGAGTACCTTAGGTATGCCGTTCCTTAAGCATGGGAAATAAATGTGACGAACCATCCACTTATGTACAGGCTGCAGTTGTCACCAATACTTGTGTTACTATTGTCAAAAAAATGTTTGACAATCATGAAAGAATAAAGCAAATCGAACAAAGTGCGTACAAAGACAATTTATCCCTCGTGACCAGTTTCCCCTGGATTAGAATTGCATCTACCCACAAAGGGGGAATTGTGCAGCATTTAGACATAATAATATTGGGTCCAGAAAATAAAAGGACAGGATTATTCATTTACCTGGAGATTTGAACAATCTTTCTGCCCCATTTGATCTTGTGCTTTTTAAGTTTTCGGTTTACCTTTCACCTTTAAATATAATCTTAAAGTTCACTTTCGAAACTGCTAACATTTGTTTAGAGAATCGTAGAAAATATCTAGACTTGAAAGAGTTGTTCGATTGATAAAATCCAAACCTTTTTCCTTAATACAATTCAATATAAAGTTAGCGCGGTGCACAAGGCATCCCGCATACGTGCAGGTCCGGGGAAGGGAAGCACCCCAAGGGTGTGATGTAGACAACTTACCCTAATACAAGCATTAGTGGTTAGTTCCACGGCTCGAACGTGTGACCTATAGGTCATGGAGACAACTTTACCATTGCTCTATCTTAGACCTTTTTCAGTAACAGATGGCAATACCGCTTATTTAACTTTCTCTAGTGATGAAAAACGATTGTGGTTAGTAACATGATATTGCCGTTAAGCATATATATATATATATAACATTATAAGGAATCATATTTTATCAGGAAACAGCGGAGGTGAGAAAAAGGATCGACAGCTGGAAAAGCAAACATTTTGCAAGCATCAGATCCACTGAAAAAATTACTCTCAAGCAAGCAAAGACCATTTTCTCCCCCGCCACTCGGGGGGATTTCTCTTGTCTTCAGAGATTTTGCCAGACACTTTCATCCTTCAGAGACTCATTGAATGTCAGACATTTCAAGTCTTCTCAAGAGCTAGCCAGACAACCGGAAACAGGGAAGTCTTCTCTTATAATACGTTCACATATGTCCTAAATCAAGTTAGACACTATAATATCCGCTTTTGCTAATACAAAATTTACCCCAATGCAAAACTGAGCAGTCCAAACATGACCAAGATCGGATTTGTAACGCCATTTATCACAAGACTGAAACATCAATTGTCTTCTGAAAGATCCACTTCTAGGTAACTAAGACAAACATATCTTTATTTGCATGCATAAGAAATCAAGCTATGACATCAAAAGAAGGTAGAATTACATACCATATTCCAGAGTCTCCAATACTGATAACAGCAGCCACAATGGCAAACCACAAAAAAGGAAATGAATGAGAAACCCTAGCAAGCTCTGTATCATTGGGATGCAGAAACAAAAAGAGCAAGGCAGTGTGATATTTTAATTTACCTCATCAATAGTTTTTGCATTCCACCAATCTTTGTAGAACTCACGATCCCCAAATCGCAGAAGTTCCGCAAGTATATTTAGCCTACAAAGAAATGTATTGCCTAAATAAAACTCATTCTGTTGTAGTGCTAGAACATATAATCCATGTATTTATTTTAGTAGTTATTCAGATATAACAGAATAAGTTCTGGCGTTTTTTCTTGAAATGTGAAGCTTCTCACTGTCTAACACGAGATCTATTACTAGGAGTACAGAAAACAGATAAATTATAACCCCAGTGAAGTCCTTATGGACTTCCACAGATCCGTTCTTGATAAACAATGGACTTTACAGATTCACCATGGTGATATCATGAACTGGGTTGGATGGACAGATTTCTTTTATTTCATTATATTGCATGAAATCATAACATCGAATCTCAAAAAAGCAATTACATCACTAACTTAAAAATGCACCAGTCTAGCACCAGTCTAATGCAAACATCAGGCGCACGCTTTGGCCTTTGACAAAGAAAACATAATTCCAAAACCCAATTGCCATATGAGTTCTAATATGAATCAATAGTCTTAATAGTTAGCATTCGGATTCAGAACATAAATGCACACTTTTCTTTCATAGGAATTGTATCTCGTCTTGCAGTATACCAATTCAAGTTTCAGCTACGGCATTTAACAGGCAGCTACTTATGTATTGGTCTTTGGATAGATATAAAGGAGGAAAAAAGACATTACTGGATCAGGTTCATTAAGCACCTCCCATCCCATTTTGCACCTTCGATCCTTCAATATTTCTCCCCCTCTACTCATCACTCACAACATTTAGATAATCCAGTTCAAGTATAATGTGATTTGCATTTTTTTTTAGATGAATAATGTAATTTGCGCTTTAAATGGTTAAAAAGTGACATGGAACAGCTTAGTTAAACATATTTGAAATGAAATACAAGAATGTGTGACGACAAATACGCAGCAAGAATGTTCCTAACACTTGTTTTACTATACAGTATAAATACCTTGCAAATAAGATAGGGACACCAAATAATAAGGCAAGAAAGACAATAATCTACAAATAAATTCATAAGCAAACTAAATTTATAATCAATTGTAGAGGACATACCAAAGATGAAAGAGGCAGTAGAACATGCAGAGCCAGACATATAAATTTGGAAGTGAAAGCCTCAATACCCTCTCAATGGCGTATAAAAGGTCTCCTTTCAATGGATGTTGTGAGTTTTGCACAATTGGGTTAATATACTGCATTAAGATGCAACGATTAATATAGTTTACTTTTCCAGGAGGGAAGGACGTTGAACTGTCAAGCTAAAGAGAAGTTACCTGTTCAATGATGAATCCCATAAATCCTGTAAAAATTACCAGCTTGATTAGTTGGCGGGCCAGCCACCCCTTCCGAATGCATGCAGTGCGAGGGTAGCTAAGCTTCAGATAACAAATAAACATATCCAAAAACTAATAAGTTGATGAAACAAACAGTAAGAGAAAGTTTGTAAAAAGTTCAAAATTTTGTCAGATTACTGATGCTAGTGATTTCCTATTACTGTGAAAGGAATGGGACCTCATCCACGGGAAAAGACCAGAGGGCCTCAATTGTAGTATTCCCTAACTGCAGTCCCATTGCATTTGCGCAGACCACATTCAAGTATTTTACAGCATGAAATACAAGTACTTGCAGACATAAGTCGATCGGTATTACTAATTACATCTCCATGAGAATATATGCACGTGGCTGAGAAAATCTGTCCAAGGACCATAGCAATATTTGATGCTCCAATTTGATCTTTTTAGCATAATTTACATCCAACTGCTTCACCATTTAACATGCATATGAATACTTCAGGGCCAGGACATGCTTCAGTGCACAAACTTGAAGAGAAAAAAAGGTTCTTAAGCATAGTCTCCCTAATAGCACAGAGATGATTCTGGAATAAAGAATCACATATTCGGCAATAAAATCACATGGAAGTTACTAGCATCAAAAGACCTACAATCTCTTTAAATCCATGCAGACTCGACGTAAAACAGAACACAATGGAAATTTTCAGACATCGAACTAAACTGCGCGACAGTTGTCTAAATGAAATCTTGGTGAATCTAGAGAAACACAAATCGCTGATCTGTAATGCACTTGTAGTAAACACTCTGCCAGGGGATGAAATCAGTGACAACAACTTCGGAAGGGTTAACTGATCCTACCTGATAGCACAAAGTTGGAGCAATCATGAAGTAAGCCAAACTCTTGAAACTAACATCGTAAGAGTAGTTGATATCTGAATTTTCACCCTGAAATCATTTAAAAACTTAATATTAGAGACTTCATATTTGCGACATGCCTTTAGATGAGCAGAATACCAGCAAGAGTACCATTGTTTAAACAGAAAAGTTATTGTCTTGAACATTTTCACGGGGAATGAATCAGATTTTTTGGATCCACGACAAAGAATAAACTAGTCATACCTTATCCACAGATTCCGCAAGCTGTCTCATATCATAACTTGTATGTGCATAAGAAACCAGTTTCATCCACACAACGCAAGCAAACAGCATTAATGTGGCACTCGCTAGGAAAGCAGAATCACACCTGTGAAATTTAAAATACTTTTGACTCACTAGTTTTTTAATGTATACATATATATATATATATATATATGTATATTAGCAATAAAAAAGATTATGGAAACATAGTTGAAGATTCTCTCCTCACAATTTAAATTTCAACCGAGTTTCAACAGGCGGCTATCTGACCCAGTGTGATCAAAGGCAAAAAGCATAGAAAAGCACCAAGTGTCTATCAGACTTTAGGCAACCACTAGCTATAGTGAAGAAAAGCGCAATGAAGAAAAAAAAAGAAAACTGTGCATATGTTACACAGATATGATATATTATATGTAAACAATCTTTACATGGACCATAGAATTCAAAAGCTGCAATTTGTTGAAATATACTTTTTTGAATAAGAACAATTTGTTGATATAATATGATTTAAAAACACTGTCAATTTAAGTTCAAAAATCATTTTAAATCTCAGAATTAGCAATCACTCTCTTGTCCCCTTGTCCATGCAACAAATTTCTAATTAGATCAATAATTAGTTTGTTTTACGAACGTTCCAATTTCCAACCTAATTCATCTATAAAGTTTCCTTATCACACATGCAATAGCTTACTGTTTAAAGACGACCTCTTGATCGAAAATCCAACTTAGAAATCAAAATTAATTCATAAGCAACAACCTCTAAAACCCCAGGTACTATCGCATTTTTTTTAACATTCACCAAAGTCTACCATAACAATGTCTCAAATTTACAACACACACACACAGCTTGCCAGTGAAGGCTGGCTAAGCACCTTCTTAAGAGGATGTATTTATCAAAGTTTTATGACCACAGAATGAGGACAAACCTGAGTATGACCATAACTGGATACAAAATGGCAGCTGTTGTTATAATTATGTGAAGAGTGACAACTACCTGCGATATCAATCAGAAAAGTTACTTGCTAAATTTAAAGTCCAAAAACAAGAAAAGGTAACTTGAGTTCAACGAGTGACAACACCAGGAAGGACAAGTCACAAGAGCCAGAATTATTCCGGTCTAAACCATCTTGAAGACTCTGAGCAGACTCTTTTCCTTTGATATGGAAGGATTACCATAAGATGAAGGGAAGAAAAGAATAGGTTACTCTGACTTACACGTTCAGTCATATACTTCTTCTGTGCCAGCTTCTCGACAAGAAAAGCAGCAAGAGGGAAAATGGGGAGACTAAGACTGCAAGAACATCAACAACTTTAATCTTTTATCTTCAACAATGTCAGCATATAGACCAGATTAAAAAGGGATTAAGAACACTACCAGCACAGCAGAAGCGGCCAATCTCTTAATGATGTTGAACTAAACCAGAAGCCAGACCCAATTAACAAGCCATACTGCAACAGTAGTCAAGAGTTTGTCATGTGCAAAATGAAAACTAAGAACCCTCTGAAATATAGTCATATCTTATAACCCTACTGCTACTAAAACGTTACAGGGATTAGAGACTGCAACGGGGCAGGTTGGCGGGTTTAGATGGGATGAGGCTTCAACTATCACGTCTCGGCGCCACTGTGGTTTTCCCTATGATAATGTGCCATCTCACCTTGTTTCTCTCCCCTTCCCGCCAACATTTCAGACATTTTTCAAGTTTTATAAAATCCCTAAAATTTGAGATTCTAATTGCAATTGGCAAGTTCTCATTCCATCAGATTCTTCCGAAAGGCATTTTCCCCACATCCCATTCCAGATTTTCATGGTATCTATTTGGATTTTGAAACCTTAATCTCCCAGCAACAGCATAGCACTTTGGAAAGAAGGTGAAGCTGCAATTTTATCCAATTTCCGTTTTCCAGGTAGATTTAAGGGTGGAAATTCTCCTAAGACTTGCATGAACACAGCATACTGAAATCATGGTGTGGGTTCCTCACTAACCGTTTAATCAAATACATATTCATCAACCTGCAATTACAACTCAGCACATAGGTGCCTCAGAGAACCTACCCCATGATTTCCTTCTATTGTATTTTAATAAAAACATAACAATTCTAAGCTATTCACTGTGTTCGGACATCCCCATTACCACCCCTAAGAGGGGTTATTTAATGTCGATAAAGATTCATCATACATCGGGAAGGTTTCCACTATCTAGTCAAATGGAACAGAGGACTGACATTAGAGAAAGAAATGTACCTTCATCAAATTTTCGATAATCAGCCTGCTGTTTACGGCAATAAGCACCACTACACAGAGATTGAGTAGCCCTGCATGACTCTACAACAAGATGCAGGGACTAGATTAGAAAAGAGCTCCACAACCACTTAATTATGGGAAATTCAGATAACGATGTTAGAAATTACTCGTCAGACATCTGAAATGCAACTCCAAATAACACCAATATGAGATTCTACCTTTTAACAGTCTGCCATCAGTTGAATTCAACCAAAAATTACATCAGCCAATCATTCTACCTTTTAACAGTCTGACCATTCGTGCAATTTAACCTGCTAATATTATGTTGCTAACCATTTATTACAGGTAAACGTTTGTAGCTTTTATTAAATAAAATCAAATGTTATTTCCTTTTAAGAGACAGTAAAAGAATCTTTACACAACTTAAACTCTTATAAAAAAAACAAGTAATTTTTACATTCCTATACATTATACAACAACAACAATAACTACCCATAAAGTCCCACAAATTGGGGTCTGGGGAGGGTAATGCGTACGCAGACCTTACCCTTACCCCGATAGGGCAGAGAGGCTATTTCCGATAGACCCTCGGCTCAGGAAGACGAAAATAAAAACAAGAAAAGACAATTCATTAGTATCTTTAGCAGAAATCTCAGAAATAGTAACATAAGCATAAAACCATAAAATAAATGACATGCAATAACATCAGCCAGAATCTACGGTCTGGGGCTAAGCTAAACGGCAAGTATAGTGAGAGCTCGATATAAACCGCAAGCCATCTAAGATCAACCCTATCCAACCCCGCCTCAACCCGGGAATGAAGTAAGAAACGCTCTACTACCCCCTATCCTACAACCCTGATGCTTGACCTCCAGACCTTCCTATCAAGGGCTATATTCCTATACATTAAATGAAACTATATTGCCCTCCCTACTCAAGTTTTACTATAATTACATATTATATACTCAATTACCATTTATGTACATTTTAAGGGAATTAATGATAATAATTAGTGTCCTAAAATTAGTCTAACGAATCTTCCACTCCCCCCACGTTTCTTTCTCCACATCCCACCCCCTCCCCCACGTATCTTGCACAAGAGAGCAACAATTCCACCATTGACAACCATTAAAAAGCTTTGAAGCTTTGAATTCGGATTTGGGTTTTCAAAAATATTATGTTTTTGAATTGGGTGTTGTTGCGAAGAATTGGGAATTCTCTCTATGTCTTTCTCTATCTCTCAATCCCTAATTTCAATAATATAAAGCAAAGGAAAAGAGAGCAGCAATTCCACTATTGACAGCCATTAAAAAGCTTTGAAGCTTTGAATTTGAGTTTGTGTTTTCAAAAACTATTATTTGTTTTGATTGGGTGTTGCTACAAACAATTGGGAATATGGTTTGGAGTTTATATCTAAATTTTGAGGGTGTTTTAGCGAAAATTAGATTTGATTTTGGCTTAATTTCAGATTGAAACTCGAAAAAAAGAAGAAGACGTGATATATATATTATATTTACGAAATTGTAGTAAAATTGTAGAAAAATTGTATTATGTTGTTTATATATATATATATTAATTATTTGATTACTGTATGAAAGTTGAACATTATTGTATAAAAATTATATTTAAGTTGTATGATATTGTAGTTGTATATAACTGAGTAGAAATAATGTATGAAAATTGTAGATAAGTTGTATAATATGTAATTGTATGAAATTTGTTTTTACTATGTATAAATCAGATACAAAATATACAAAAGACATATTGTATAAATTTTGTATTTATGTTGTATGTTATTGTAGCTGTATTAAACTGGGTAGAAATAATGTGTGAAAGTTGTAAATAAATTGTATAATATATAATTAGTTGTATGAAATTTATTTTTACTATGTATAAATCAGATACAAAATATACAAAAGACATATTGTATAAAATTTGTATTTATGGTACTTAACTATTACGTGATGATTGAATTCACCAAATCTGTATCGATTATTTCCATTTTTATTTCGCTTAAGCAGACGTGTTCAACACTAATTTGTGGTTGACAAGCTTTGATCCCTAATGTGTAAGGCAAACAAAATGTGATTATCATTGCCTTTGTGAAATAGACACAGTTTTTCTTCAAGTGGAGATGAAAAACTGCTACGGAGAATCCTTGACTTATAAAAATGATAAATTTGTCCAAATTGAATATTCTGTTGAATTGTTCTGTTTTGAAATCGGTCTTCCAAATCTCCAAGACTGATCCCAATTTTTGTTGAACCAAAAACAATTGGTTTTGCCACGAAACTAAATGTCTCTTTCGATACATTGCAGTTCGATCAATTGGTGCCCTCACTTGATTGAAGGCACAAATAATGGATTGAGCGACTTTTAAGGTGCATTGTACGCCGGGTAATTATCTAAACATGTACATATTTTGTAAACAAAACTTGTTTATGCCGGGTAGTTAACTAAACATGGACAATAAGGTTAATAAAGTTTATAAGTAGTGTATAGGAATGAAAAAGCCAAAAGAGTTAAAAGAAGAAGCGTATACTTGTTTGAAAATGGCGGCGGAGCTGAGAGGACTTTCCTTGATTCGCCGGTGAGCCGGCGCCGACGCTCTATAAACATACTTCAACGGCGTCGTTTCGGCTGCTTTTCTCTGCTCCTCATTCTCAACTTTATCGTTCTGCTCCTCCTGAATTTCATTTCCCTCACTGAGCCTGCCATCTCTGACGTCACCTGTGACGTCATCCGAGCTACTAGGAACTTCCATTACGGAGCTCGAATCCGACTCTGTCACATCCTCTACAGCTTTAGCACCACCGCCACGTCGTCTTCGAAGGTTGATGTTATCGTCGCTCGACGACGTAACACTCTCCGGTGACTCCGTGATCGTCATCGATCGCTTTATTACTTCTAGAAATCACCAGAAAACCGATGGAAATTTCGACAGAAATAAACGAATTTTCGTGAAAAGGACTCTACAAGAGGATCGAATTTGACTTAGAAATTGAAAAAGGATACTGTAGAAAGAAGATGTATAATAGTCAAGGGAAGTTCATATATACGGGGATAAGCGTGTGCTAGAAAAAGGCGGTTTTTTAACTTTAGATGTAAATGAACTGTTTTTCGTTATATTGTTAAGGAATATACGTAATACGTAGGGAGAGGTGTGTGGAGCCAATAAGGTGAGTTTCGAGAAGAACGTGACGACAATCTGTTGTAATATGGTCAGACTAGAGCGGCTTGGAAGTTTCTTATAGGAAATTCCAGAACAAATACCCGCGTTTACATTGTGTTTGGTTGGCGACACCAGAAAATTGTTGAAACATGTAATTACTGAAAATTTTGGTTGGCCACAACTCCTGGGTGTAGATGGTTCAGTTTGGATCGATTTTTTCGTAAAAATAAATTAAATTAAGTAAATCGATTCTTTAAGTATTAGAATCAAATCAAACTAATAAAATCGGGTTTTTATCAATTTGGTATATGTGGGTTTTTGTCAGTTTTTTCGAATTTTTCTTAAATATAAGATATACACTACTAAATATATATTCCGGCGACTACATTTTCAACATAACACTATCAAACCAGTTGCTCTTTGAAGAATTTGTCGTTACCAAGATATATTGATGATAATTGAACCAAATAGTGATTAATAATTTTAAGATTCAATTAAAAATAAATTATTTTTAACATAAAATAAATTATTATACTTAGCAAAAGAACACGACTAATCTATACTATATTAAAAGCACGAACGCCCTTAGCGAAATATCGTTACCCTTTTAAAAATAGAGTTCACACCGGCAAAGTAGTCATTCTAATTAATTCCCTAATATTTAGGTATATTTATTTAAATTATTTTCCTAATATCTTGGAATAGTCATTTAATTTTACTAGAAATATTTCCTTATATAAAATATATAAGAACTCTTAACAATTAGGACTTTAAAAATGATAAAAGTTTTACCTTATTTAAATAATTTCCTCATTTAAATTAACATACTTTCATATCGAGATTATTGTTTGACGGGCGTGGAACTCTTGAGGGACAAAGAGTAAAATGTTAAGTCAAAAGATCCAAACGACATGAGTTATGTATTTTACTTTGAATTTAGTTTTAAATTATAAAAAAAAATTCCTTGGTTTTAAATTTTTGTTCTTTTATACTTTCTGTGTATTCTAACTCATGATTATCTTTAACTATTAATATACCTATGAAAATCGTGACAAATATCAGTACTAATAATAGGATACTCATGCTTAAAGCATCCAAATAATAAAAGAAATTATATTTCAGCAAAATTATCCGTGAATTAAGAGAGATAATATCCAGTTAGTTGAATCAAGTACCATCACTAAATATGATCAATGAAATTTGAATTCAAGTACAATCACTAAATATTATTAATGAATAGCTTTTAATTCGTTAATTATAATTCAAAAATTAAAATATATATGGAGATAAAAACAGATATAAACACAATTATAATGATTTGTCTTAATGCACATTACATGAAATATTAATAGATTTTATACCTTTTGAGAATAATATTAAGGATACCTTCGGGTTGGTTAAGACAATAATAATAATAATAATAATAATAATAATAATAATAATAATAATAATATTTTTTACCTTAATTTCTGTGATAAATTTCTTTTTTTCCAGAAACACATGTAGTTGGTATAAACAATACACATTCGGTTAAATTATCGGTATGATAGTTAAACCTAATAAGCAATACACATTCGATTAAATTATGAGATTTTTTCGTTCCTATACCATATAGGAAACTATATTACCAAATATGTTTATGATTTGGAAATTACCTGCCATGTTAATAGTTTTTCTACAAAAAAGATACAATGCATTAAATACAGAATCTTAGTAGCTATAATCTTCTTATTTAGGCGCTAAAATTAGGGAAGTAAATATTCTTCTAGATATTTCATTAAATAAGGAATCATTGTAGCATTAGAATTCCTTATTTAGGCGCGCTAATATTGGGNTACATTGAATTTTAATATCCCAATTCTCATTCGATTGTAGTTTAATTGGGATTTTCGATATAATTGCGTTTTTTGCAAAAGATTTGTAGAAGTTTTAGTCGTTTTTTATTCGTGAAAACAAAAAACAAAGCATCTACAATCAAAATACAAATAATCTACAATTTATCTGCAAAATATCTACAAACTGGGTACATTGAATAGAAAGAGACGAAAATTAATACAACGTGATTTGCGTTTGAAAGTTTCTGAAAAAATCTTTAATTCTCCAATATTAGCGCGCCTAAATAAGGAATTCTAATGCTACAATGATTCCTTATTTAATGAAATATCTGGAAGAATATTTACTTCGCTAATTTTAGCGCGTAAATAGGAAGATTATAGTTATTAAGATTCTGTATTTAATGTATTGTATCTTTTTTGTAGAAAAACTGTTAACAGAGCGGGTAATTTCGAAATCATGAACATATTCGATAATATAGTTTCCAAATCAAAAAATGGCTATCTGTGCACTTGCCCCTGTTTGTATTAAGTGTAGGCTGTACCATTTAGTTGTATGGAATTTGCATTGCGCTATTTCTTCTTACATTAGGTAGCCGCTTTTTACACCTCTATTTAAACTTTAGCCATTTCAAAAAAGTTAACTAAGTGTAATCAGTTTGAGCAAATTTTAAACTACTCTTGCTGTTGTTATTTCTGCTTTAAACCTTCAACTATGAAATTTTGAATTGCCATAACCTAACTTTTACCGAAAAGTCAGAAGTTTGAAGTACCAAAAACCAAAACTTCACACTGTCAAGTCTAAAATAAGTGTCGGCCATAATCTAAATTCAGACTGAAACTACATTGAAACTATAGTCTAAAGTTTGAAAATTCAAACCCCAATGATCTAAAGCGGCTAACTGCTTAAATATTGTAAATTTCGGCTATTCTTTAAATAGATTGCTCTAAAAACGGCTATTTGTGCACTGACATTTGGGCCACTAGTTGCATATTCTCCTTCTCGGTTTCTCTCTCAGAGCTCTCACAAACAGTCATGGCTCCTCTCAGAATTCTCCTCTGTGGTGACGTACTTGGCCGTCTCAATCAGTTATTCAAGCGCGTTTCTTCGGTTCTTCTTCTTCTTCTTTACTCTCATTATTTTCGACTCGAACTATATATACATATACAAAAACATAATATATACACTCGTTCGTAGCTCACTAACTCTAAATTCTGGATTTTCTGATGTGTTTAAATATCAACTATTTAATGTATAGCTGAACTTTAACTCTTGCAGGTGAACAAATCAGCTGGTCCATTTGATGCTCTATTTTGCGTGGGTCAATTTTTCCCGGATTCAATTGAAGGGCTTGAGGAATTCAATGGATACATTGAAGGCAGCTCCAAAATTCCCATACCGACCTACTTTATTGGGGACTATGGCGTCGGGTCCCCGAAAATATTGTCAGAAGTATTAAAGGACCCGAGTAATCAAGGGTTTAAGATGGAGGGTTTTAGAGTCTGTGACAATTTGTTTTGGTTGAAAGGCAGTGGAAAATTTGAGCTTCATGGTAAGAACCTTAATTAGTAGTACCTCGAAAGCACACTAATTTTATGTCCTTAGTCAGCGAGTTTAGTATTTAAATTTGATGGATTCAACTTTTGTGTTCTCACGACTGAACTTATTGCACTTTTGCGATTATGAGTGTAGAACTTAATATTTATTGGCATTTTGTGATTACCATGATATATATATCTGTATCGTATGTAAAATCATGACCTGTTGGATGCTGATAAGAGACTTGTGTTGCATAATGACTTATACCCTTCAGTGAAGGTATGGAGCAGGGTACAACTAGCAGCATTTTTCTTTTATATATTTTGTAGTCCGACTTACTCAGCCATATCTTTTGTGGGCTCAGTGATTTGACGATCCTAAAGCTTAGTATGGGATATAAGATTCATGGACCCAATTCTATTCACCACAAAATTATAAAAAATTTATCTCAAGATAAAGGAAGAGAAACCAGAATTTGCATGAAATATGAGCAAGTAGCCAATCTGTCGTGTCATCTTCCCTATCTTGTTAAAGACTTGTTTGAAAAACAAGAATGTGACTTTTTGAAGCTTGTACTCTTTTCAACTTCTTTTTACACATTAAAACTTTCACGCTAGTGGATCCTATGTTTTGACAATGATGCTATAACACTCCTTGAAAGGTTAAGGTTGCAGAATGAAGCCATAAGATGCTTTTTGTCAGTTTATTTTTTTTACTTGGTATTTTGGTTGGTTTGTTGTTTACTTTTGCGAACTGGGTATATTTGAGGCTTAAATAAGTTTTTATCATCTCATGACAGACTGGGAAATTATTGGGCCAAGCTGGATTTGAACCAGCGGAGATGTTTTTGAGCCAATTTACAGTATTTAACCCGCGTTTCTGTCATCAATTAACATTCCGTAACTTCCCCAACAGTGAAGGATTTGTTCCAAAATAAATACTTGGGAAATTTGTTTGAGCCATGGGCACCTCTTGCTCCCTTGTATTCGTCCTTGCTGAAAACTGAAATAATACAATGTGAATGTGGGACGGAGATGTGATAAGTTATTTATTCCCTTTTTCTTTTTTTGGTAACTAACTTCTTTTTATTAATCACCAAATAGTAATTACATATCAAAGCATAGCTAACGCAGCTTGCTAGTCTTTTGCATACTCATCATACTAAACTACCTAGAAACATAAGCTATACACAAAAAAATTGTTTCTAGGAGTAACTCTAACACTAACTATATATGCTATCTCCTTTGAAATTTGCTCTCCAGTTCTGCTCTTCTTCTCAAAGACTCTTCTGTTTCTTTCAAACTATATATGATATACTACTTCTGCATACATCATTTTGAACACCATCGCACATTGAGATTTCCCCTTTGCTTCAGTAATGGACCATTGAAGGAATTGTTGCCAATTGCCACTTCCCAGGAACTGTCTTCCAAGCCATCTATACATTCTGCTCCATACATAAGCTATTCCCTTTTTCTCTTCTCACTTATTTTAATATTTTATTTTTTTACCTTGCGTCAGTTTGTTGTTTATCGCTGAAGATATTGTTGAATAAATGCTTTATAAAATCTAAAGTTACTTCAAAATTTCTATCTTCAGGATCTCTTTTTTCTCCTTTCCAAAATTTTGTTTTCTTGTTTCTTTTTCCCCAATGGCCCAATTTTATCTATGATTTCTCTCATCTCTTTTCTGATTAGTTCTCTTAAATAATCAAGCAAAATATTTTCCTTAAGTATTGACCTGCAAAGTAAGATAGAGCTGGTCTCTGACATCCGTGTAAGCTTGTTAGATATTGGCCATAGGATCCAGCATGGTCCACCCTGCTTTTCTGTGCATCATAAGTACTTTATGTTGGTAACAATTTCACTCTCATTTGAAGGATAAGTGCTCTGTGATATTGCTCAGGGATTCTAATCACTTGTCCTTTCAGAGTTGGCTATCCAAAACTAATTTTAGTTATAATTCTTTTACAAAGTGAAAAGCTACGTAATAAAACGAAATGCTCTTCTCTCAGTCATTTTTGACCTTTAATTCCATGTTTAACTTGGTGTATGCAATATGTTATCTAAATGTACTCTGCTATTTTGAGGTGAAATTCCCAGTATCTTGAAACATTATTTATGTGAATATGATGCATCGACTACTTTGAATTGGTTCAAAAGGTCCCAGTAAAATTGGTTCTAGCAGTTTGTCTTTTATTCACTCTAGGTTTATAATGTGGGTTTAGCGTTATATTTCTTGACCATTGTTTCTGGGATCTATTTGTTGTCACTTACGGTGCTGATCCTATGTGTATGTGTTCGGTTGTTGTTACAGATTTTTTGTCTTTGAGCCGAGGGTCTCCCGGAAACAGCCTCTCTATCCTCAGGGTAGAGGTAAGGTCTGCGTACACTCTACCCTCCCCGGACCCCACTAGTGGGATTATTACTGGGTTGTTGTTGTTGTTGTTGTTGTTAAATGAATAATGCATCCACCCCTAGCCTTAGGTAATCACGTCCACATCAAGATGCACCGGTCCGGAGGGAATATGTAGATCTAAAACCATATGGGATGGTCCCTTTTGGCATATTCTGATAAATTATTTATCCGATCTTGTATTGACTTAAAGATAGTGGAAACTTACTACATTTCCAAGTTATACATTGTGAGATGATGATGCCTAAGATTTGAAAGTTGAAATTTGAAACTTGTTACGAGCACGTCTAAGCATTGTGCAATTTAACATATCCAAAAGTGGATCTTGTTGTGAGCACATCTAAACATTGAGAAATTAATTGTAATTTCGTGAAGAAGTTTACTTTTTCCCCTCAATTGATTTGGGATTGAGGCTTAGTTGATTGACCGATTGATTAATATAGTTCTTGTTGTTGTTGTTGTTGTTATTGTTGTTGTTACTATTATTTTATTTTTTGAAAACTGCACCCAGTCTATAACTACCTGTTTTTCTATTAATTTGGAATATTCCTCCTATTGTGTGTTTAGTTTGCTTTGTGAGATTAGAATCTCATCAAAGAGCAAGTGCCTATGCTAATATCTGATGTCTCTATCGTGAATTAGAGAGACTAAAGAAGTTAGGGTTTCATATTAATCTCGTATCAAATTACTGTTTTCTTGGCCCAGGTGTATGACTGAACAATGTTTTTGGACTTTGTGGTTGATGTGATATCTGATCTATTGTTGTACTCATGCTTAGGGTTATCTGTGACATACTTATCTGGTAGGCGATCTCCAACCGGAGCTCAGTTTGGAACATACAGTCAAGACGATGTTGATGCTTTGAGGGCTTTAGCGGAGGATCCGGGAACAGTAGACATATTTCTTACATATCCTTTGGTTTATATTGATCACCCTCATTTTCTGCATTTGACCACTCCCTACAATGTCTTTGATTTCCTTAATCAAAAACACTAATGAATGGCCCAGTGGAGTCACGAATGGAGTGACATCAAATGTTCCCTCAGAAATTTCTGATTCATCTGGTATTGATCCCACAGTGTCAGAATTAGTAGCTGAGATTAAGCCTAGGTAAGTATTATTACAAAGTGCAGTTCACTTATTGAATATATTGTTCGTGGGCAATCAAGTTCTTTGTTCTTGAGCTTCGTTTCAACTTTTCTTCACTGCCTCTTGAGAAGAAAATTTGAATCTTTAAAATCTGGAACCAATAACTATGTGGCATTTCTCATTAAAAAGAATTGTGTGCTACAAAATCGATTGTATGTATATACTATAGGCTGCCACTAACTCTTTTATGAGATTCTGCTTATTTTCCTTATCCATTAATAATGCAAGCTTCATCCAGACCTAGGCTGGGCTGGCATTACATAGTTAATTTGAGGTGATATGTGTCATTACCTTCGTAATTTCTTGCTTGAACTAGCAAATCCTTTCCAAGAGTTTATTTCACAGTGGATGTGTGTTTATCGTTGATTTACTTAGGCTTCACCCAAAGTAAAATTAAGCTGTCGGGAGTAACATTTGGCAGTCAACTTACTGAATGTCAATTTGAAAAAATAAGTAAAATTTCTTAAGATTTATTTCCTCGTTAATGGAGAATTCACAATGTTCTGTTAATGTGAATGCTATAACTGCCACTATCCTGTATGCATGCCTCGAGTGGTGGTAAACAACATTTTTTCTGTTGCTTTCTAGTTCTTTCTTCGTTTGAATGAACCAGTACTTTTCATTTTGATCTATACTTTCTTGCCCTATAAATCTATAGATATGAATTTTTCTCCAACTAAAATTGTACCGCTGGTAGGTATCATGTTGCAGGAACTATGGGTGTATACTTTGATCGTCAACCGTATGCTAATGTTGATGCTCTACACGTAACTCGCTTTCTGGGCTTAGCTCCTGTTGGAAACAAAGATAAACAGGTATTTCAACCTTTGATATTTGATTTAAATTTCCTACTTCTGAAAATTATCTCTGCTTCCTAAGCAGTTCTATTACATATCGAGAATGTTTTACCAAACATTATTATTTCTCTAGTTTCAGTGGCTGTGTCACCCTTTAACACAGACACACATTCTCTCTCTCTGCAACATAGTTTAACGTTTTGGGTCAAACTTGTTGATTATGTGCATATTCTCAAAATGCTATAGTAAAACTCTTAAGATCTAAAATTCTTATGTAGTTTGCAATTTTTCAATTGTCATTATCAGAACTTAATTAAGGTAAGTAATAGAGCTCAAAAACTAGAAGTTTCCTAGAATTTCAAACTTATCCTCCAATGGGTATACAAGTCTGTGACAAAACGAGAGACTTCTGCTGTCAAATGCTTGACTTGATATCACTGTAACAGTGACAACTAAGACCTTAATCTCAACTAGTTGATATTGTGCAAATGGATCCCTTGCTTCTATTGTGTTGTGTTCTTATGTTATAGCTAAGTCTGCATTTTCGAAGAGATTATAGGTCTTTAAAGAAAACTTCTCTCCATATGATTTTAGGTCTACCTCATCCCTTTTGTATCATTTTGTATCCTCATTTTATGCATCAATGCTTGGCAGAAATTTATTCATGCAATATCCCCCACTCCAGCATCAACAATGTCGAAAACTGAGCTTAGGGCAAAGCCACCAAACACTACTTTATCTCCATATACCAATGTTGACAAAGCAGCCCCACCTGATGGAGCAATGAAGAGGCCCGGCGATAGTACGTCTGAGTCACAGTATTGGAGATATGATGTATCTCAGAAACGGCAGAAACATGGAGATAGTAATGGTGAAAGACTCTGCTTTAAGTTTGTCTCTTCTGGCTCTTGTCCAAGAGAGAAGTGCCACTTTAGGCATGATGAAGAAGCTATGCAGCAGTACTCAAGAGGTGTGTGTTTTGACTTTCTCAACAAGGGAAAATGTGAAAGAGGTCCCGATTGCAACTTCAAGCACAGTTTGCAGGAAGAAGATGGCAGATCAGCGTCTGGTGCAGCAAGCTCTAACAGGTGTATAATTATCGAACTACTACTTGTTTTTTCGTGATGACTTTGCTGTGTCTGTTTGTGAGCCTTCATTAATACTTCCTATTTCTTTAAATGATAAATCTGGCTGTTGTGGTGACTTTCACTATTTTTCAGGTCAAGAGAATGTTGGTTTTGTTTGTCGAGCCCGAATGTTGAGTCACATCTCATCACTAGTGTTGGAGAATATTACTACTGTGCACTTGCTAAAGGACCTTTATTACCAGATCATGCACTGATTATGCCCATTGAACATACGCCTAATACGTTATCTCTTCCACAAGAATGTGAAAAGGAATTGGAACGTCTTCAAAACAGCTTCAGAGCTTACTTCAAAAAGCAAGGGAAGGAAGCAATTTTTTTCGAGTGGGTATTTAAACGAGGAAGTCATGCCAATCTTCAGGTATGGAAAAATTTACATTTCATGTATTGTGATGATGTATGCCTGTGTTACCGATTATTTAAAAAATAACATATGTCTGTATTACCTTCTTTGAAATTGTCGCTAAAAGTTTGTTTATTAGCAGAACTAAATTTTACTTTATTTGCTTTTTGTTTCAGCTATAGTAGCACTCTACTTCCATAAGATATGGTAGCAGTTTAACCAATATTTCAGACAAACTTGAATTCTTGTTTTCTTTATGTATCAAGTACCACATATTTCAGTGGGCATAAAGTGTTGCAGTAGCTTATACTGACAGAAAAAGGTGTTGCGTAACAGCTCGTACATGTATTGTTCCATTTGAGATCTACGGCTTTAGGAATCTGAGTAAACACAAAACAATCCTGAGTACTGGGTTTGATTAGAAAACCTCCTATAGAGTGCCATTACTTCATCGTTTTCTCTCAGTATTCAGTTCTTTGTGAAAGAGCTGTCGGCGTTCATCACTCGCAGAGAGGCATCACCATGAAGCTCAAACATTACCTAATTGGAATTAGTATTTATATTTGAAGTTCGAGTTAGAGATCAAATTGAATGAATAATGTAAGCAAATTACCAGAAAGCTTGTAAAAGCTGCACAGGAAATTAAACGCCATTCTAACCTTAAAAGCTACACGACAATGGAACTGGCCCTCGCTTTTCACATTTTGCAAAAGACTGTACATATTCATGCACTTTGTGCTATTTTGTTTGAATTAAATACTTATTGGTTTGATTAGGAAAAAAAGAGAGAGAAAATGCTCTGTTTGTGGAAACTGATCAAAGCTCGAGTATGATTTACCCAACTGGTGGTTAAGAAGAAAGACTCAGTCAAGGATCATGTGACTGACGCTCGTCATGTGAGGCTTACATCAAAGACACCCAAAGAGGCAGAGCCTTAAAAAACATAGACATGCCTTAATTTACATCTTTTAGAAGTATGTGTTTAATTGTACACCTTGGGGCAAATTGCAGCTGCCTTGCCTTAATGGCTCAATCTCCTTTTTTAGCATTGATGAACGATGCACAATTATGTAATTGTTATTCTCATTTCACAGTTCTTTTGTCCATTACTCTTTCATCTTTATTACTACATATTTTCCATTATCTTAACCTCCACTCTTTGTGTATCTTGTAGGTTGTTCCTATTCCCTCGTCCAGGGCATCTTTGGTTCAAGATATTTTTAACATGGCTGCTGAAAAAATGGGATTCAAATTTACCATAATTAAAGGTATGGTTACTGACTTCTGTATTGCACAAGGCCATGGAGTCAGAATCCCTGCCCCATTACCCAACCAGATAATAGAAGAAAACTGGTAAAGGACTTGATCAAAAAAGGAAAACTGGTAAAGATAGAGACAACAGAACAGTGGAAAACAGCAGCTCAACTCTGTATTCATGCCTGAGCCTTAGCTATTCTTCATTTCCTTTAATGCCTCATCAATGCAGATGCTCAAAATTCTAAACCTCTGTTTTTCTCATTATAACCTTTTCTCCTCTGTTCTATGCTAATTGGGAATGTGGGTTAGCATGGTTATGGACGAAACCTCATGGATTTTAAAATACGCCTCTGGTGCTTGTTTTGTTTTGCCTGTTAGTGTCCTAGATTGTCTTGTGTGGAAGGGTGGGTGTTCAGTCTAGAGATGACATTCATGGGGTGTTTTCTTTTTACTGCAGAAGGAAGACAAGCGTTGCGGACACAGTTTGACAGCAGTTGCAGCTTATTTTATGTTGAAGTTCCTGGAGGTGGTATTTTGTCACATGTTGTGGAGGAGAATGAGAAATTCTCAGCTCAATTTGGCCGTGAGGTAAGATGTTTGTATATACCTGACAACGGAGGATAGCCTAGTGTAAAGGGGAGGAGGGTTGGCCCTCCACCTCAAGCAACTAGATTGGAGTTTCGAGTCACCAAGGGAGCGGGGGGAAAGGTGGGGGGGGGGGGGGGGATAGGATGTAAAAGCATGTGACTGAAATGTTTATATATATCTCTGGCAGAATGCACTTCCACATAGATTTACCTAGGTTGATCTTGCAATCATCCCCTTATCTAATAATGTATCATGTGGCTAAATTTTCGACACTAATTGATGCTTAGTTTGCATCTTCTTTATGTAAAATATGCTCAACAGCTGTAATTTGCTTTGTTTTGCATGCATGTGTCACAGGTTTTGGCAGGCTTGCTAAATGTGGCAGATAGAGCTGATTGGAGAAATTGTAAGGATAGCAAAGAAGAAGAAATTAAAATGGTCGAGAGATTCAAGAGTGGATTTCAAGAATATGATCCAAATCAATAGGATATCCAAGAAAGATGCAACACGAGAGCTTTTCCTCTTGTTTTCTTCACCTTACGCAACGTAGCATTTCCTTTAGGTTCTCTTTGCTCCAGGCCTGGGTATAATTACAAGTATTTGGAGTTCTTCAAGCTCATGTGCTTGCATTATGGTTGAACAGTGATCTGATTATCTGAAAACATTTTTGCCACAGGAAAGGATGCAAATGTTACCGGATAGTAACTGCATATATTTGGACAGCAACATTAGTTCAACGATTTGGTGTTATACTGAGAGTAATTCTGCACCTATTATGGAACTTTGGTCGACTTGCATAATGGACATTGGCTAAGTTGCTGCGAGGAGGTATAGCAGTTCAATTTTTTTGTATCCTATATGTATACACTCAGCTTGCCAGTTAGGCTATCGATATAGTTGGACAAAACGTCGCAGAGAAGAACCATCCACTGCATGAATGTATGAATGGATCGTGTATGAGCTTGTGAGTGAGTTTGCAACTTTTGAGATAAGATGCAAATTTAACTTTATTGTCCGACGGATTTGGTTCTTTTTGTTAGAAACATTACAAACTTTATTGACGGGGCTGATATCATGTTAACTGGTTCAGCAGAATAAAGTTTTATGTAGTGTAACAAGAGTTCTTTCCATGCTGGTGGGAGTTAAAAATCTTGGCAAGGCAAAAGAATGAATTGCTGCTAAGATCTTGTTGTATAGAAGTCATTGCCACTCTGCAGAACATGTTTACTTCGAGCTTTTTAACTGCAACAACTTAAATATACGCTATTGGAGTTGGAATTACCGCCGTTGCTGGCACCAGACTTGCCCTCCAATGGATCCTTGTTAAGGGATTTAGATTGTACTCATTCCAACTATCAGACTCATTGAGCCCGGTATTGTTATTTATTGTCATTACTTTCATGTGTCAGGATTGGGTAATTTACGTGGCTGCTGTACTGGCGTTTAAGAGCATTGTCTGTATATAACTTTACAAAATAGCACGCACTGCAAGAGATAAATTAGCTCAGATTGGCCAAAGTTGCATTAGACGATGGACATGCGGTAAAAATTTACTCCACCTAGTATTTATATCCGACCATAGTAATTTACTATAATTAAATCTAAACTAAAGGTGAGAATGTGAATTAATGATTTTATGATAAGGATATACGTGAAGGCATGTATTAAATATTATTTGTGTTTGTGTCGTCACCCGGGGGATTGAATACAACAACAATTACTACCCAGTATAATCCCATCAAGTGGGGTCTGGGGAGGGTAGGATGTACGGAGCCTTACCTCTACCCTGGAAGGGTAGGAAGACTGTTTCCGATGGACCCTCATTTAAAGAAAGTGAAGGAAGCGTTGATAGCAAGTGAGCAAGTGATATCAAGACAAATAGTTAGAAAACTAAATCGGAGATAATAACAAAGAATATGAAAGGAGTACCGATAACAAGATAGTATATTTAGACAAATAAGTTCAAGGCAACACACGAAAATATGAAGAAGTACTACTAGCAAACTACGGAATTACCGAAGGTAAGTAGTAACAAAATAAGGCACGCGACTATAGCAAACTAAGGAAAAAAGGATACCATACTAGCACTAATATTATTGAACTAGGGAAGACAAAAGAAACACACGACTACCTATTAATATTCCACCCTAAGTTCGAAACTCAAAGGATCCACATAGAATAACTTTGTCAACCTTAACGCGGGGGAGGGTGGGGGGATTGAATGATTTGTTTTAATTTTGGGTGGTTAATTATCAATATTTATAATTTAACATTTTCATAAATAAATAAAACTAATTCGATTTGCAAACAGTATTATTAATTTCTAGTACACATTCTCTTCTTTTGTTGTTCGATCAAACACCGAGACACAAATGGACCATAGCGATTTCGAGGATTAAAGTTTGACAAACTTATTCTATGTCGATCCTTTGAGTTTTGAACTTAGCAAATTAGTCCTAAACATTGGACAAGATGTAGCTACTCTAGTACCTCTTCATGCTTTTTAAAAATTGCAGTTTCAGTACATCGCATAAAAATATGCGATTACTTTTATATTTTCCACATTTATTACATCGTATACCCGAACTCTTCTGAACTCAGATCATCTCATTGCGCTCTCTAACTTCTCTAAAATGGTATACAATTTCTTCTTCCTTGTTTCATTCTTATCATAATCTCATTGAATTTATGATTCTTTTTTAAATATAATTCGTTAATTTTTTTTTGTTTTTTTGGGGAATTTCTTCGTTAAGGTTCAATCAGCAAAGCCCATTTCAAGCCCAGTACCCATTACGTGGTACCCAACCCTAGCTGTGTTCATGCTCGCCATTGGCCTTATCGTAGCTGCTTCCTTCTTCATGTAAGCGCTTGATTTGATTTTAGTAATACTGTATTTTTTATTCTTTGAGATATATAGAAAATTTGTTTAGTGGATCTAATAGTTCGAGATTAGGGCGTAGTTGATTAATAGTATTCGTTTATGCTAGTAATTGAAGTGATTTGTGTCACTGTTGGTTGATTGCATTAACATTTGTGAGAAAGGGGCTTTTGATGATGGTTGCATTTTGTGAATAAGGAAATTAAATAACATGAAATTGTTAATTTGACCCTGTTGCTTCTTTCTTAAATGGCTTTATTCAATATGATGTGTGGGCTTGCTCACATTGCCGGTCTCAAGCCCGGGTAAAAGAGGAAGGTTGCGGTAGGCTGGCGCCAGCATAAAACTTGTCGATTCATGATGAATCCTCATAATACAGATATCATTGCTCTATTCAATATGATGTAAAATGTTTATTAATTAAACAAATATTGTCATTTATGTTGAAGAAATTATGCTTTAGGGGTTTGGTTGTGTTAAAATAGCTTGAGGGATTTAGAGCAGTTGTTGCTGTTTGTTGTTGGCTATGTTTCTCCAAAATGCCGCCGCACCCTTATCGAATCCTCCAAAAATACACTACTTTTGGAGGATCTGACACACATCCGGCGACATTTCAGAGAGTCCAAGCAACATAGGTTGTTGGTTGTGGTAAATTGATTAAATTGTGAAAATGATTACTCACCAGAGTGTAATTATACAATGTTGAAGAGTACCAGTCTTCTGTATGACTGATTTCTGGTCTCTAGTTTTCATCTTGTGACAAATCTATGAATGTGTGACAGTTATGAAGCTACGTCTCCGAGGAAATATCGCAGTCTTGCAAAGGAGCTTACAACAGGGGCAGTGGCATCTGTTTTCTTGGTATGTGCACTACAATGATTTCATCCTCGTTTTTGCACTGGTTGCGTGTACTGATTCCTCACTGCACCTCGTGCAGGGTTTCGGATCCTTGTTTCTGCTACTTGCTTCAGGCGTATATGTTTGATGTATCCACATGGTTAGAGATGAAGTTTTGCACTACTGTTTCTATATGAAGTTTTGTGTATTGCAGTTGGTTTTATATGATTTGTGATTGAAGATAGCATCTGTAGAACTGATCCTTGTCACCTGGTGTAGTCTTAGATTTCTAACTGAATGGCAAATTGGAGAACTTGTTGAAAAATTGACTGAGGTAAGCATGATGCATTTTGAAGGGGAGCCTTGGCGTAACTGGTAAAGTTGCTGTTGCCATGTGACTTCCAGGAGGTCACGGGTTCAAGCCGTGGAAACAGCCTCTTGCAGAAATGCAGGGTAAGGCTGCGTACTATAGACCCTTGTGGTCCGGCCCTTCCCGGGACCTCGCACATAGCGGGAGCGTAATGCACCAGGCTGCCCTTTTTAAGCATGATGCATTTTGAAACTTTCTATTGTTGGAGTTCAGTGCATATAAAGTTAGTATTAAAGAACTTGTTGAAGTGTATGGATGTAACAACTTACCATGGTACACGTCGGCAAGAATGTTGGATATAATGAGAGAGCCGGTACATAGACAAACCATGATGTTATATCTCATTCTCATGTGTTCATGTGCTTATAGAATTGTCTATAAACGCAACAACACGAACAAGAAAATACTCTCTATGATGATTTATATGACTGTTATCGTCAATTACTTTGTAGAAGAGCAATTCGAGGTAATTACGACAAGCAACAAATCCATGGATATAAAGGATTGGAGTTAGAGAAGATAAGTAGAAATAAATTATCACAAAAATGTGTGATATGCATGGATGTATACATATAGATATATGTATTCTCTTTTAATGTGTCCTATCAAACATTAGTTCTGTTGTGATTCATGAAAAACTCTTTTGTGGATTAATATTAGTTTTTACTTTTGCATAAGGATAATTATCAAATTGCGAGAGTGTCGCAATTCACATATATATATATATATA
>ML275780.1:46283-65828 GCA_005239495.1 Nicotiana undulata
GGATATATATATATATATATATATCCATGCAAATCATACATCTGCATTCCAATCCTTTTTCTTCTATTTATCTTCTTTAAAACCTCAATGGACTCATTGCTTGTTGAAATTGCTCTGTATTCATGGAAACCCAAGCAAAGGAATCCTCACTTTCTTCTATAAAGTAATTGACGGCGACACTAATATAATCTGCCTTAGAGAATATTTTCTTGTTTTTGTTTAGTTTATTGGCAATATTATCTGCGCATAAACAAATGAGAAGTAACATCATTGTTTGTCTATGTACCAATCCCCCCATTATATCTAACATTCTTTTCGTTGTGTGGTATGGTAAATTGTTACACCCGTATACCAAAAAAAAAAAATTATAGTTAATTTTATATGCATTGAACTCCAACAATGGGGATATCCATGCCCTTATATCAGAAAGCTTAATAGACCAATCGATAAACGTAGATATACTTAAAGCTGTTGCTGCCTTGCCATTGGTCTAAATGATAAGTCTCGAAACAATGGCAAAGTTGTCTCCATGTGAGCTATAAGTCACGGGTTCGAGTCGTGGAATCAACCATTGGCGCTTGCGTTAGGGCAAGTTGCTTGCATCACACATGCTAGGATGTGGCCCTTTTTCGGATCCTATGTGAATACGGGATGCTTCGGCTGTCCTTTACTCATTTGGTCATGAATTGTTTTTCACTTTTTTCGAAATCAGTATTTGGTCATAAAATTTTTAATTTTCACTTGAAGATGAATTTTGGAATTTTCCGAAAATTCAAAAAACTCCAAAAAGCTATTTTTCAACCCAAAATTGTGTTCATGTCCAAATACAACTCTAATTTTCAAATATCATTTTTACTTTTTTACACTACGTTGCTAGCGCAAATAAAAATTGAAACTTAGTTATAAAGTCTCAAGCCATGATTATGTTAGATGAGGAGGAATGCCAGAGAAGAGTACAAAGGATTTTGAAAGCAAGAATCACCAAATTATTAGAAAAGAAAAGTCCATCACAAACAAATTGAGCAAATATAAAATAAAAAATTTCTTTAATTCATTCATCAAAACATTCATGATATGTTTCTATTTCCTTCCCAATTACCTCTAAAACAATTCCTCTTACTCTCAACAAAGAGTATAACAAACATCTCATTCCAAATTTAATATGAAAACAATAAGAACAAATAAAAACAACAATAGAGGGCAGCCCGGTGCACTAAGCTCTAACTATGCGCGGGGTACGAGGAAGGGCTGGACCACAAGGGTCTATCGTACGCAGCCTCAACCTTACCCTGCATTTCTGCAGGAGGCTGTTTCCACGGCTCGAACCCGTGAACTTTTTCAGATATCAACACATTGTAAGTGCTTAAGAAGCCTATTAGCTTCTCTAACTCCAGTAAGATAAGCACCATGAGTTGTTGAATAATAGCATGTATGTGTTGCTTCCCCTGCAAATAAAATCTGAAGTGGAGGGCAATTCTTTGAATTTTCACCATTATTTCCTACTTTTGGCAATGGCTCAGCCATTGAATCCAAATCATCTCCACTTGATCCAACTGCAATATGTGTATATGATCCCAAAAACAATGGATCAGTACCCCATTTACACTTCAAAACCTTTGAAAACTTAACACAACTTTCTGTTGCTGCAGAATCTGAGTTCTTGAAATGCTTTGAGTTTGCTAGAAACTGTGATATCGTTGTCGAAACCCCGTCTATAATCTCCTCATCATCCAAACTTTCCATCTCAAGAGCTTCTTTACCTGCAAACCATGATACTATAGTACTTGACTTTGGATAAATTGGATGTATAAGAGCTGTCCTCCTAATCCATAAGGGTATTTTTGAGTGAAATAATTTCGTGTCCGATTGATGAAAAACCATTTGCATGTAGGGAAAATTCATCCCCTCATAGCCACATTCTTCAGTACTTGGACTAAGTTGCAAGAACAACTTGTCAACAACACCAAAACCAAGTCTTGAAATTGCTTCAGTCTTGAAACTAGGAAGCTGAGGGCTAAATAAACCAGAATCGTCGCGAATTCCTTGTTTTAGTACCCCTAATGAGACTGTTACAATGACATGATCAGCATACATTACTGATCCATCACTGAAATGTAACTTCACTGGTTTAGTACCATCACCGGTTTCAAATTTTGAGTCACAATTATCAGGTTTCCATTCAATTTTCGTGACTTTTCGGCCTAGTTGAATCAAACCAGATGGTAAAACAGATGCCAAAGATTCAACCACAGTTGAGTATCCTTTAGCTATAGTTAGTTCATCTCCAGGAAAATTACAATACTGACTTTCTCCATTGAAATCTAAAGTACCCAAATCACCAGCTGATGAATAATGCCTATGTATATTCTCAAACATAGCAAAAACACCTTCAAAAAGTGATTTACTACTCCATTTATCAAACACTTGAACATTTTCTTGATTTTTCTTTAAATTCCAATAAAATTCAAGACCTTTTCTAAGGAAAGAACCAATGCTTAGATTTTTAATACTACCATTTTCAAGATTTAAACTTTCAATAATTTGTTTACATACCTCATCTTGAAAATTTCCTTCACCTGAAGAAAAAGCTAACATTTTGTTGAAAAATTTTGATATGGATTTAACTAAGGAAGAATTTACCTCATAGCCATTTTCTGTTATGGTCACTTTTTGTTTTTGGTCCATTAATTTACCTTCTTTACATTCCCAAGGCTTTTCAGATTCCAATGAATTAATTTCTTTAGCAATTTTATAAATTGGATTACCTTCAATTCCATGTATCCATGTAGCTCCAATTTCAATTTGATCACCATTAAATTCTGAGGTAAAAATTCTTCCACCAATTCTATTTCCACCTTCAACAACACAAAGCTCAAATAATTCATTTGAGTTTTTTGTTGTATAGAGTTTGTTAGCTGCTGTTAAGCCAGAAATTCCAGCTCCAATTATCACAATTTTTGGTTTTTGTGTCACCATTTTAGAGGGGAAAAATTGAACAATTTTGTGATATTTTGTATTTTTTTTGTTTATAAGTAATTGAACAAGAAACAAAGCTATATATATATATATATATATAGGAGTGTATTATGATGTCTATTACATTGGTTTATTCTATGTTGTATTCAAATTTTAAAGGTGTAGATTTAGAATAATGTAACAAATATTATATTGTAACCATAATTAACAAAAAAAAAATCATAAGTTTTTGGAAAGAAATCTTTAACTTAGGTGAATAATTGATTGACTTTCCTCCAAAATAGATTTATACCATATTTAAATTTCTAAATTTTAGTAATAATTTAATTCTCCAACTTTTGTTTAACAAACACTATATTGTAACCATAATAATTAACAAAAAGAATCATAAGTTTTAGGAAAGGAAGTCTTTAGCTTGGGTAATTAATTGATTGACATCCCTCCAAAATAGAATAAAATCATGTTTAGATTTATAAGTTTTAGTAATAATTTAATTCTCCAACTTTAGTAAGAAAAATAATTTAAATTCCTCCAAACTACTAAATAATAACCTACTTTAGATTTCAAATTTCAATAATAATTTAAGTGTCCAACTTTGGCAAGAGAATAATTAAAATACCTCTAAGATAAATTAAAATCTTGATTATATTTATAATTTTAGTAATAATTTAATTCTCCAACTTTAGTAAGAAAATGATTGATATTCCTCCATAATAAGTTAAAACCTTGTTTAAATTTATAGGATTCATTACTCCTGCTTTGGTAAGAAAACGGTTGACATTCCTCGAAAATAAATTAAAATCTTTTATGAAATTCTAAATTTCAGTAATTATTTAAATATTCTACTTTGGTATAAAAAAAATGATTTGGCATTTTTTCCAAAATATTAAAATCTTGATTAAATTTCTAAATTTTAGAAATAATTTAGTCTCCAACTTTATTTTAAAAAAAATAATTATTGACATTCATCCAAATTAAATTAAATTATCTTGTTTGAAATTCTAAATTTCAGTAATAATTTAAATCTCTAGCTCTGGTATGAAATAATTGACATCCTTCCAAAATAAGTTAAACCCTGGTTCAATGTAGTACCACATTGAAACGATGGTAACCTGGTTTTTGGTTACAGTTTAAATTTTGATTTGGCTTTAGTAGAGTTGAAATTAGAAAGAACAAATAAACCAATAAAACAAGCAAATTGAAACTATATATGTTAGTTCAACAAATTAAACTGACAAGTAATAAAGACAAAAAAAAAAGCAGTCCCGGTGCACTAAGCTCCTGCGTTGCGGGGTTCGGGAAAGGGCCGGACCACAAGAGTCTGTCATACGCAGTCTTACCCTACATTTCTGCAAGAGACTGTTTTCACGGATCGAACACGTGTTTAATAAAGACAAAAAAAAAATGAGAGAATCTTACAATAATTTATATGTCATCACAGAACAAAACGTCTTTATAGAGAAAAGAGCTTATATTTATTAGTTCAAATAAAAAATAAAATTGAATGGCCCTTCTGAAGACCATATATGTATTGATACTAAGAATTTTGATGATGCTACAAGCTAAGTTATTTACAAAATTGCTCTGCCCTTAACTAGATGTCTCACGTTTAAGCTTTGGGTATGAAAACTGCTTTAGTTAGGGAACGTTTATTTCATGTGTTCCAATGTTAACATATCTTGTGGATTCATATTATTCAAAATTTTCTATAGCATCTGCGTGAAAATCAGCGTAATAAACACATTTACAGGTTTTTGAATTTGTATCTAACATATTTTGAGGATTCATATTACTCGAATATTTTGCTATAAAATGTGCGCCAAAATCTTCATAAACATATCACACGGGGGCTAGCTCTGATACCATATTAAAATGGACCTTGAGCCTAACTTAACCACAAAAGTTAGCTCATGAGTTGAGGATCACACAAAAACATATAAGGAAACCAAGCTTCTCACCCCTAGCCGATGTGAGACACCAACAATTCCCTTCAAATTTTGATAATGAAGTTCAAGAAAATGCAGCAAGGTATAATGGTAACAAAAAGAAAATAATATGAAATCCCTTTTCTCTTGTCTAAGATTTGATTTGGACCAGATTTAGATACTTGATTTTGATCAGATTTGTGGTTGATAGGGTTATATCAGAACCTGCTGATCTATTCTATAGTTGATACTCGTTGTGTTAGCTTAGTTGATGTATGATGGCGAGACAATAGCTAATATTTGTGGGTTGAGACAAATAACTATTAATTGAGTCACATAAAAACAAAAAAGAAATGATGCAAGGCTCTATAGAAATTACAATATAGTAGTAGTACTGTTACAAAGAAAAGTCAAAAAAGAGATTTTTCGACAAGAAAAAAGTTGGTTGAGACACAGGATGATAAGGCGGGCAACCAATTTCGGTACGTTCTGCCAACTCGATTTCAATACTAAGTAAGGTCCTCATCGCATAAGTAAGAAAGTTCAGCTACAGCTACAGAGGGTAAAGAGAAGAGCAGACGAGAGTGAAAATTGGCTTCCTTGACAATGAAACTTGTATTATTTCACAACCTTGTGATCAACAAATAGTAGTTGTATATATACATGAAGCTTTATTTGTAATCTAAATACAAAATGATACTGGCAATTGTACTTGAAAACTGTACAATTTCTTCCTAAACCAATGCTTACACTGAAGCAAGGGAATTTCTTAAAAACTATACCCCTGGTGTCTGTACTTCAATTGATTTATTCAGCTGCAAATAGTCTCCACAGTTAACTTCTTTTACTGTATTCGGACGAAGCTCCCGCTCATAAGGTTTTCGAGCAACATATTTACTGAACAAGCTTACTGTTCTATGCAGCTCTGGATTAAGAGGAAATTATAAGTAAAACATTGGAGTAACAGTTGTGCATAAGTTTAGTCAATAGCAAAAGGATGTATGAGATCCTGAGGTTAATACAAAGATAAACTCATGGTTTTAGACGCGAAATAAAATACTGAATTTTGAATCAGGACAACAGGTTATTGCAGCATAACTTTGTCTGAAAAAGGGCAGTCGGGTGCACAAGGCATTTCGAGTTTATGCAGGGTCTGGGGAAAGGCCGCAACCCGAAGGGTATGATGTAGACAACCTTACCCTAATGTAAGCAGCATAACTCTGCCTAAAAAATATAAATATTTGGACTTAGAGGGTGTTTGGATTGGCTTTTAAGCTAGTCAAATCAACTTTTAACATGGGCGTACGCAGAAATTTTGGTAAGTGGTGTCGAAATTTATAGAAGAACTGGAATATAACTTTGATTATCATATTCTTAGACAAGAAATAACCGTAGTCTATCGGTTTTGTTGAGTCTTAAGTTAGAAAAGGTTCTGAGTTCAATTCTACTTCATCACAATTTTAAACCAGAAAGGCTCTCTCAAATATTTGCACAAGAAAAATGTGCTAGTTGAGATTTGAACCTTTGACCTTTTCGAGCACATAACCAAGTCACAATTTATGTCAAGTGGTGTCATTTTTCCAAACTTATCCATTTTCATACAGTATTAATACATATATTTAACAAACTTTTCCGACGAAGCGGTGTCGCGTGACACCCCTTCGGTAAGCTAGCATCCGCCCCTGGCTTTTAAGCTCTTTCGAGCTTTTTTCAGTGTTTGATAAAGTTAAAAAGTGCTTAAAACAAGCTAAAAGCAGTAAGCTAGGCAACCCCAACTCATTGCTTTTTGGCTTAAAAGTTATTTCTGCTGAAAAATTACTTTTTTTAAGCCAATCCAAACGGGCTCTAACAGCTAATGCAATGCAAAAAAGGAATTCGCATACCTTTTAAAGCTCTTTATCTTGATCTTTTGACCAAAGAAATTCCTGTTGGATCACCACCCCATTCTTCAAATACTACCAATAGGTTTCCACTTGGTTTTAGCCATGATCTTGGAACATGGTACCTGAAATTAACAGTTCGACAAAGTTACTATAAAAAAAAAACTGGAGTTAAATAGTACCATATTTAGCTCAACTATTGTAGGAATTATGGATATCCCTTACCATCTTTGAGAAGGTTGTCCGCAATTAGTTTGACATTTCTTCTCATTGAATGTTCCAGCATAATTGCATTTTCCACAGTCACCTTGTGCTATATATCCAGGCCAGTGGCGACCTACGCCTTCGCCATTTATCCATATCTCACCTTTCCCCATACTCGCCATGTCTAAAGCTAGTGGTTCGTTTCCTTCAGGCGCGTTAAATGTAGCCTGGAAAATGTATCAATATATTAACATCACAGCAAAGTTGGAGCAAGTGTGACTTATAGGTCACGGGTTCGAGCAATGGAATCAGCCACTAGTGCTTGCATCAGGGTAGGCTGCCTACTTCACACCCCCTTGGGGTGCGGCCCAGCCCTACCCTGGACGTTGCGTCAATGCGGGATGCTTTGCTCACCAAGCTGTCCTTTTTTACGACTATAATATAGCATTCAAGATCGTAAAATTGATTAAAGAAACATGTCAATATGTAGATAGGAGCTTTACCTTGTACCAAGTCAATGGCTGCTTTTGAGCCACTAGTGAACCTTTAATCCATTCAACAGAACTACTCCCACTTAATGTATGAAGACTTAATGATTCACCTTTTAGACCAACCTGCAAATAAGCAAATTATAGATTAGTCAGGTATCAACGCTCTATATATCATTCATTACTCTCACATCTGAGTAGCTTCATTCGTCTCCTTAACAAAGGGCTGCACCCTAAGGAGTGTAATGTAGGCAGCATACTCTGATGCAAGCATCAGTGGCTACTTTCACGGCTCGAACCCGTGACCTATAAGAGACAACTTATAGGTCACGGGTTTGTCTCCTCAAAAACTTATATGAAAATCAAGCTTTAAGGAGAGAACAGAAGCAGTTAGTAAACAAACCTTGTAAGACCATCTCTGTTTTGCTAAGTCTCTTTTCCCCTCATTGAGACCACTCAATGTGACCGGACCTAGAACTCCTGCATTCCACGTATCAAAATGCACACCAACGTTCTGAAATGGCGATTTAAAACCATAGGTTATATACAATTTTACAAAAACGGTTCAGTTATCATTGCTAATTGAAGGGCGAGAGAAACATGAAGTAGAAAACTAACCGGGAGACCAACAGAAACGCTGAGCAGAAAAATCTTGTTAATACCAGCTCTTAGTTTCACATTGCCGCTATATGTTAGTTTTGGATTATCCAATGTCCCATAAACAGTTCCTACCACAAGTCAAGAACATATAGAGATCAAAAGGGGATAAGAATAGGCTAAAAAAGATGTACTTTGTTAGGAAAATCAATTTGCTTATAGAATGCAGTTTCCACTACCTGATAATTTCCCATTGATGAAGACATGCAAGACATGACCGGCCGACATAACAGTGAGATAAGGGTCCTTTCCGTTCTTTAGAAATCCTTCATCAGATGCTATATTTACTCTGGAGAAAGTAAACACAAGATTATCAGGATATTCAGTGGCGGAACTAGGTAGGGATTCAACCGAACCCCCTTCGTCGGAAAATTATATTGTGCAGAAAAGGTCAGCTCAATGCATAAGGCATCTTGCATTTACGCAGGGTCCGGGAAAAGCCGCACCTCAAGAGGTATGATGTAGACAGCCTACCCTAATGCAAGCATTAGTGGCTGCTTGCACGAGCAATTACATTGTGCAAATAGATTAAAAATGATCTTTTTGGTTATATGTGAGCTGTTGAATCCCCTTGACGGGAAGAAGAGTTCAAGTATAATAGTAAAGGGGTGTTCAAAATTGCTTTAGGTCATAGGTTCAAATTCCATCTGTGACATCCTAGAATTTTTTTAGAATCCCCTTGTATAAGTTTCTGGTTCTGCCGCTGAGGATATAGGAGAACAAGATAAAACCATTTATAAAAGTAAGAAAATGGAAGTTACTCACTCTGTCATGTACCACAGATAGTCTGAAGAATCTCTGGTAACATTTTTCTGTTCCCATAAACTGTTGGCTGAAAGCGTATCGCTGTCATCAGCAGTCGGAGTTTCTTCATTATATGACTGCCAAGAAAGTCCACCACCTGTCGATGTCATCTTTATGCTCGAGCTTCGGGAGCTAACCTGCAGCATCACATAGAGGACATTACGACTTCTGTCCCTAAAATGTTCATCTGTATTTTTCGACAAAAGTATCCGTAGGATTTTGTTTATTTTCATTACCTTTGCTGTGTTATAAACAGCAGTTTTGCAGTCAGGAAGAATACTGATGGACCAAGGAGGCAGATCATATGGCCTATTCTGAAATGTGACTTTAACTGAATATTTCGAGTCGTAGTTGGATAGAAATGCAGCACAATTTCCAGATTTTGATCTATAGACATGAGCCTGTATTGGCCACAAAAATGTAAAACAATGTTAGAAGACAAATCAAGACGATTAATTCCACAAGTGGGGTCTGTGGAGGGTAGTGTGTACGCAAACGTTACCCCTACCTGGAAGGTAGAGAATAATTATATGATTATTCGACCATAAACATACAAGTTTCTATATCAGACTAACCTCTTGATTACTGCCAATCTTAGTCACTGTGGCATATGATGAAACTAAAGCTGGTTCACATAGCTTAATTGCTTTATGCAAGTCTCTCAAATGCCCATATTTTGGTTCATTCAGCAGCCCTTTTACATCATAAAGCAAATCGTCAAGACAAGCACGAAAAATTTGTAGAATTTTTTTTTCCATTATATTCATTTTTGTTGTGCAGATGTGAGAAGATATCGGGTTTTTTATCGTACCATACTCATCTAGAGGAGCATCATAATCATAGCTAGTTGCAATGAAAAGCCCTGAAGATGTTCGGCCAAAATTCGTTCCTCCATGATACTGAAGCAACCACAGTATAAAATACAAGAACATATCAATAAGACAAATAGCTACGTTTATATTCTTTAATAAATAAAAAAAAGGCACCCCGGTGCACAAGCTCCCGCTATGCGCGGGTCTGGGGAAGGGCCGTACCACAAGAGTCTATGGTATGCAGTCTTACCCTGCATTTCTGCATGAGGTTGTTTCCCCTTCTGGTCACATGACAACACCTTTACCAGTTACGTCAAAGCTCCCCTTCTATATTTATATTCTAAGTAACGGCAAAAACTTTAACGCGAAATGAAAGGTCAAACTTACCATGTAGTAATTGAAGAATGAACCATTGTTCTGAACAAATCTTGCAACTGCAAATGCAATGTCTTCAGCTGGCCTTTGAGGAACTGGACCACCAAATTTTGTATACCTAAATATAGATATAGTACTTGAATTAAGCAACTAAAATAGGTGGTTCAGTAACATAAGATGTTATAATCATATATTTGGCAACTTGGAATTTACCAGCCAGTCCAGACTTCTGTCCACATTTTTGGTTTGTAAGGCTTATTAGGTCGAAAACCTTCGCAGTAGAATCCATTACAAGTATCAATCTGTAGCAGAATTTTAAAAATAAAATAAAAAACTATGAGTTCTAGAGAGAGATAACCAAGAAAATCAACAGTAAGTCACTAAAAACCCAGTCCTCCAAAACCTTGGTTGCTCGGATACTTCAAAACCGTCGTTGCATTTGTGTCGGATCCTCAAAATATGCATTACTTTTGAGGGATCTGACACACACTGGTTGCATTTTTGAAGGTTTCGAGTAATATAGCTAAAAACTATAGCTAGATGATGCCACCATATTTATCAGTGATACAGAAAAGATCCGAGTAACCAGAGACGGATCTAGCCTTGTGACATCTGTTCAACTGAACCCACGACTTTTGTTACGGAGTATAAATTTATGTGTAAAAATACACTAAAATTCCAACAAATTTTAGATATGAACCCATAATATTTTAAAAACAATAGGTTCAATGATAAGAATTTAAGGCTGAACCCATACAGTTTAAATCATGGATTCGCCACTGCTATAGCTAGATGATGCTACCATATTTATCACTGATATTGATAAGATTAGTAATTTTGAATTCAATTACGAGATAACTCTATTTACCAAAACTATATCATGGAACCCGTTATAGTCAAAGTGGGGGCAAGCAAACGGAGATAGGTAAATCTAACATACAACGAAGATTAGCATGGTCACTATGTAAGGATGACATGAACAAAAAACACAGTCGGGTGCACCAAACTCCCGTTATGCGTTGGGTCCGAGGAAGGGCCGGACCACAGGGGTCTATCGTATGCAGTCGTACCCTGATGCAATAGGCTATTTCCGCAACTCGAACACAGCCTGGTGCACTAAACTCCCGCGCATGCGTGAGGTCCCATGAAGGGCCGGACCACAAGGATCTATTGTAGAGGTTATTTCCATGGCTCGAACCCGTGACCTCCTAGTCACGTGGCAGCAACTTTACCAGTTACACAAGGACTCCCTTCGTAAGGATGACACGAACAAATCGAGAAATAATCCAAAAAAAAAGAGAATATCATGCAATTATTTGAAATTAGGAGGAAATTGGGAAATGCTTACCACAGGATCAGGGGCATCCTCTTGTTTACACATAATCCAAGGGACTCCAGTTTTAAGACTCACAGCCATTTGAGCAGTCCATTTTGTATAAGCTTTACCAGGAGCACCAATTTCCCATTCTACTGGTCCATACTCATTTTCTATCTGCACCATTAATTATCAAATTATAATTTTTCCACTAATCAAAAATTAGGAGATAAATTACAATTAGGGGAAAATAATTCTAAATTCATTTGTAGAAACAGTGTAAATAAAGACAAGGAATGAGCATAATTCAAACCTGGGCAATTATTATTGGTCCTCCTTGAGGTTCAAATAATTTTTCTGACTTCATCATGTTGACTATTCTCTGAACAAATCCTTGCATAGCCACCTTCATCATAGTCAAACATGACCACATTTAGGAACCACCAAGTTATATAGTAACTATGTAAAATCACTATCAAGCGGTGAAAACATCCTCTTGTAAAAATGCAAGATAAGACTGTCTACAATAGACCCTTATGGTCCGGCCTTTCCCCGGACCCCACGTATAGCGGCAGCTTAGTGCACCGGGCTGCTTTTTTTTAGGTTAGTTACCATTTTACCATATTGTCCGGTGCATTAAGCTCCCGCCAGAACGGATCTAAGATTTTTAGTACATGGGTGCACTGCTAAAAAAAGGAGGAAAAAATGTATTGAGTGAGAGTTGATCCCTATTCTGCTTGATAAAAAATTTAACCTTCAACCCAGTGCGCCATGTACATAAAATATCTAATTTAGGAAAGACCATGAGTTCACGTGTCCCTTAATTTTCTCTATAAATCCGCCCTTGGCTCTCGCTATGCGCGGGCTCCAGGGAAGGCCGGACCTTAACAGTCTATTCTACGCAGCCCTACCTTGCATCTCTGCAAGAGGCTGTTTCTACGGCCTTAACTCGATTACCAGATTTCCAATTAATGTTTATTAGGAGATTTACATATATACCAATTTTTTTTGCATAGTCGGAATTGACCATGTTGGAATAGGTAATGGAGAAGAGTTTAACTTCTATTTACTGATAGCGTAACATAAATTTTTACACCATCACATAATTAAAAATAACTATAGGTAAATGTCGAATGGAGAATTCCAAAATTTAAAAACAAACCTTGAAAGGCTGATTGTCTGTTCTAAATTCCATACCAGGAACATACTTTAGCCAAACAGGGAATCCCCTGCAACAAAATAAAACAGAGTATAAAACAGGGGAAGCTGCAAAAAAACTAAAGCCAAAGTTATTTATATATTTAACTTATTTTTTGTAAATTACCCAAAATTCCATTCTGCACAAACGTAAGGGCCAATACGTAGATTGACATAAAGTCCTGCTTTTTGTACCAACTTGACGAACTTAACAAGATCATATCTCCCTTCAAAATTATACTGAAAATTCAAAAAAAAAATATAATAATATTAAAAGCTTAATATTTTTGTTTTTAGATACTAATTGCAGAATCTTGATTTAAATTTAAAAAAATAAAAATAAATTAAGTAGAGTTAAAAGGAATTACTTTTCCAGGTGAAGGTTCATGCCCATTCCAAAAAACATAAGTTTCAATAACATCTAAACCTCCATCTTTTGCCTTTTGTATAAGATCAGGCCACATCTGAAATTACCAAAAAAATAAATAACAATATTTCAGAATTTTTTTAAAAAAATTATAAGCATAAGAGAACAAATATTATAGAAATACAAGAAATACCCATTTTTCAGAAGCCATAAAAATGTGTAAAGAAATTTTTTTTAGAACCATAAAACATTAATATGAAACCAAAAATTGTCAAAAATCCTTGGAAATAATAAAAAGATACAATTGCCTTTGTGTATAAATATTGTCACCAATAATATATGAAAATATTCACAAAAGTATTATTAGAGCCAAAAAACATAAGGGAAGAAAAATTACAGAAATACAAGATAAACCCATTTCTCAGAATCCATAAAAATGTGCAAAACAAAAGATTTTAGGACCAAAAAACATTAAAAAGGAAGCAAAAAGATTGCAAAAGTGTAAGACATATTCATTTGTCAAAGGCCATAAACAGGCAGCCCGGTGCACAAGTCATCCCACATTCACAAAGGGTCCGGAAAAAGGACCACACCCTAAAGGGTGTAATATACACATTTTAACCTAATGCGCTCAAACCCGTAATCTATAGGTCATACAAAAACAACTTTAATGTTACTCTTTGGACCATGAAAATGATAAAATTGAATTATTGTATAATTAGTTAATTACCTCAGGAGTGCTTCTTGGGTAATGAATAGAACCAGAAATAAGAATTTTTCTTTTTCCATTTATGATTATAGCTCTGTCATCATAAGAAACAGTGGCTTTCACTGAAGAAAAAACCAATGAACATAATACTAAGAACAACAACAGTAATACATTTGTTCTTAGCATTTTTTTTTCACATTCAACAAAAAAGAGGAGAAAGAAACAGAAGAAGAAGAAGAAAGGAACGTTAAAACCAACAAAAAAAAATGACACTTTTGTCTTGTATTTCTTCTTCTTTTCTATTGATTCTTTTGATGAGAACCAAATATGTAAAGATATTTATACAAATATTTTAACTCACTGTGTGTGTGTGTGTGTTTTAACTCTATGTACGTAGGTTTTGAAGGTGTTTTTGGTTACGAGAGAGAAGCTGCAACTGCTTTATAAAAGAAGTAGGAGAAATGGACAACTGCTTAGGTGGGCCACACATTTTGACTCATAACTTAGATTATCCGATTAATGTTTTATCTTAATTAATTAATGCTTTTTATATTTTGGGATTGTTAAACAAATAGCCGTCCATATTTAATGTTTTTTTTTTAAATTAGTATACATATATTATATATTAATTATACATAGTTATATATATATTGTACATAGTTATACATTTACCGGCTATTTTAAATTTAAAAGAATAGGTGGGCAGCTATTTAGGTTAAATCTTCTTATATTTTGATAGTTTTTGAAGGACATAATTTTGTTTATTTTTTTACAAGGTGGTGTCCTGATCAACTCGCGTGCACAGAGACTGACCTAGTGTAATGTATACATTAACTCGCGTGACCAGTAACTTTTTCTTAGACTTTGTTTTTGTATTGAAAATTTTATTAATTTTATAAAAATATTTAATTTGGAATCTAATTCATTGGTTCGACTATTATTCTATATTAATTTAAATTTATAGGAACCCATAAGCTTAAAATTTTGAATCCATTTATGCAAAAAAAAACTATTTCATTGATTACCTGATATATTTCACTAACGCAAATATTAAATAACTCTGGATACTAAGATTTAAACAGATGAAAAGAAAAATATCTATCACTTTTATTTATGTAGAACAACTTTTATCTTTGAAAAGAAAATATTTTAATTATGATAAAGGATCCACTTTCTTTCTTCATTTGGGTTGGCATCCTTTAATTTGGTTCTTTTTGTAAATACATCCTTTTTTTTTCCTCATAAAGAAATGAAAAGCATAGTTTTTTATAAGAGAAATAAAGTATGAAAATGATTGAAGTAGCTGTGGTTTCTTTACGAAAGGAAAATAATAATATTGTGTAAATATAAAATATTACTTGAAAATCTTAACTAATTGCTAAATTTAAGTTGGGATACTGTTGTAGCAACAAGAGGTATAGTTAAATAGTTAATCAAATTTATAATTTAATACTATATTGACTTGGTAATAAGTACCTTAATGGGTTTAATTTCATTTACTCAATAACTACCTTGCTAATCTCATGCCATAAATTTTTGGTTAATTTTTTGAAAGTTAAATGAAGTGTCACCTAGTGGAATTAATTGTAAACTATAGAACGTGTTATTTAATTATATAGTATTTATAACTTAAATTCAGTTATATATTGGATAAAGTTAGTATTAATTGGAGTGGTCGTCTTTTTTTTTTTATTTTAAATTTCACCCGATGTTTGGTATTTGCTTTGGACTTCTGACTTATCAGAATTCACGTTACATAAGGTACATGAAAAGGAGAAAAGCTCCTTACTAGGTATTTTCATCCTAGGTTTAAACTCGAAAATCTCTAATTAACCGTGGAGGGATCTTATCCGCCCATCGCGACTCTTAATGGTGGTTGCAGTGATGCCCTCATGCATAAAATAATTTATTGGAAGTCTAAAAGATTAAATTGTGTGGATGTATTTTAATTTGGAAATAACTTGTGCTATCCAAATTCTAAAAGTTCCAAATAATAACGTAAATATTGTTGAGACAGAGGGCTTTATGTGATATTTATACAACTGAAAGTTCCATTTCTTGTTATTCAACATGATCCACAAATCGACACTTTCTTTTTTTTTCATTTTTCTTTATTGTGGGGTATCAGAAAAAAAATATTTAGTGGTTTATAATGATATAAAGAAACAATAATTTATCACTGGATATACTAGCATTTGTGTAAAAATTCATATCTATCAACAATTATTAGGAATTATAAATTGGGAAAGACACAAAAATTATATGATAGCTGGACATGAAATACAATTAATAAAAATAAAAGAGATATCCTAAGCAATTGCGGAGTCAGGGTTTTCATTAAGGGGAGTCAAACATAAAGAAATAAATTCATCAAGAAGTCAAGGGGTGTCATTATATTAGTACATATATATATATATTTTTTAAATTACCTAGCTATACAGTGTAATTTTCCGGTGAAAGGGTGTTGGTTAACACCCCTTTGATGTGTATGGCTCCGCCACTGATCCTAAGCACCGAGGGTTGTGGTGGTAGCTAGGGAACGGTTAACCAGAGATTTCGGGGTACAACCATATAATAGAAAAATATTTTGGCAGGAAATGTGAATCCAGATTAGTCAGAACTCAGAATTCTAAAGGGTATAACAGATATTGGATGAGAAACCAAAAAAGTTAACGTGTTTTAATTTTAATCAACCCCATTTTATCTTTTTCTTTTTCTTTTTTCCTCATCTTTTGTTCTTTCCTTTTAGGTCCATTCCTATTAAGCTCTCATTGAAAAACAAGAAAAAAGACAAGCAAACATAATGGTCCCAAGTATGGATCCTTAAGAATGTAAGGCGTACAAGGGATGAAGACATCATGTTATTTCACAACCAAAGCCAAAGCAAACTCACAACTTTCAATGATTTCGTGCTGAATCCGATAAACGAATAAATAGGTGATTTTTTCGGAAACGTTAAACAAAAGTTCAGTGTGCGAGATATATTATTGTACCCATTGTTATCCGTAAGGGCCTATATATCATCGTGAGAGTTGTTCCTAGGAAAGATTATAGTTTGAGAAGCGAGGATATTTCGCACCTAACGTACTTGTTTTTGTCAATGATGTTGATGATCTAGCTCTTTCAAACCTAGATTCGGATTTCATACTTTATAAAATTTTAAAGGCACAATTCAATTAGGGGTGGAACTACGTTTTATTGTTGTAAGGGATCTCAAGTTCTAACCTTAAGAATATATTTTTTAGTAAGGAGCGTTTCCCTTTTAATATGCCTTATGCGGTACAAATCCAAAATTTAGTGTTAATTTTATTAACCTTTTTGCATTTTTTTCAATAAAATAAAATAAAATAAAATAAAAAAAATCTAAAGGGTTTAAAAGTGAAAGAATGGGAAATGTGCTTTCTTTTTAAACTTCATGTTCTTCTTCTTTTTAAATTTATACTCGATTAATTTAATAGGCTTTAACAGGAATATAATGAATCACTACGAATTTTATTTTCTTTTTCTCTTTGAGGCTACAATTTTACCGAGCGCCCTTAAGCAAAATGTTGCTCTTAAGCATTTTTTTATTTTACAAATTCAATTCAATCTTCTTGCTTAATTTCAATATTAATAGTAGAGGTGTTCAAACCGAATTAGAGAATCGCATCAAACTGATGAGTCAAATAAAATCGACTAAAAAATCCGATTAAGTTTGGTTTGATTTGGTTTGGTAGTGAATAAAAAAATCCGAATCAACCCGACATATAAATATATAATCTTTATATATACTTTTAAGATTTTATATAAAATTTCTTTTAAAAAATATCTAAAAATATTTAGGATTCTCTCGTGGGATGTAATATTTAATAGTACTATGAAGTGCATCCATATTTATTATATTTACGTTAAATAATGAGTTATATCATCACTTTCTTATCAACTGTTATTGAAATGCGTCAATCTCTTTGTTCTTTCATATCCATATGTCAAAATCAGTTAAATTCTTATACCATTTTTCGAATTTGAAATTGTAGTTTCGGTGATTTTAAAATCAAATAGGACATATCATTATTTAGATTTCGTATTGATTTAATGCTTAATTATTAAATTAGGTTAACCTTGAATGTGTACATCAACGACAAATTATTGTTAGACGACTAAGAAAATATCTATCATGTGTTACTACAAAAATTCTCCCATAAGAATATTTTAATAGATCATATGTTTGTCAGTTTTTTTAATTTGTATTAAACATATACTTATTCACTTATCAAAACTTTATCTATAACTTTAATGAAGTAAAATTGAATAATATTCATGTAACGAAAAAACCCCGAAAAATCAGAAAAAACTGACAAAACCAAATTAATCCAAATTTATATAGTTAGTTCGGATTAATTTTGATAAAAACCGAACCAATCAAGTGCATGTATACTCCTAATTAATATAATTGAACTCGTGTGGAAAGTCATCTACATATAATGTAAATGATATTATTATTCAAAAAGAAAACCAATACATTTGTAGTAATTGATTGGTTAATGAAACTCATTAGTCAAACAATTGGTAGTAAGCTCTTAGCGTTGGGATTTTAAGTATTTAATGATATATTAATGCTTAAAATGGGTGAATAGGAAATGGAGGGGAAAATAAAATATTTGAGTAATATTTGAGTTTCCCTCCTTAATTGTCCCACATAGGAAGAGGAAAAGACTTTTGATGGGTATATAAGCAATTGCTCTTCTTCTAGCTAATAAAGAGTTGAGAAGAAAGCAAGCCTCGTGTCGTCGTCGTCGTCGCTCGGCTCGGCCTCGGATTCGGATTCGGTCAAATGATCGATCGAGAGATTATTTTTTGGACCAAATTGATTTGTTAATAGTAAATATTAACAGAAATGTTATTAAATATTTGTTTTAATAACAAAATATTAATATTAAAATAAATATTAATATTAAATCCATTTCAGTTATNGGAGTGTCGTGCTCCGAAGAAAGACAAGAAGAGGGGTCAAGCAAACATGGTTGAAAAGCATGATGATGTTGATGATTTGTGTGTCATGCTCACCGAATGCAACTTGGTGGGGAATCCTAGAGAGTGGTGGTTTGATTCTGGAGCCACTCGCCATGTTTGTGCTGTTAAAGAAGCCTTTGCTACTTATGCTCCTGTTGGACCCGATGAGACGATTTCTATGGGAAATGCTTCAAAGGCGAAGATTGAAGGATGTGGGAAGATATTTCTCAAAATGACTTCCGGCAAAGTGATGACTTTGAACAACGTCCTTCATGTTCCTGAGATTAGGAAGAATTTAGTCTCTACTGGCCTTCTTGTTAAGAATGGCTTTAAATGTGTATTTGTTTCTGACAAGGTTGTAATAAGTAAGAATGAGATGTTTGTAGGAAAAGGTTACCTTACTGAGGGCCTTTTCAAACTTAATGTAATGGTTGTTGAAAGCAATAATAAAATTTCAGCTTCGTCTTACTTACTTGAGTCAAATGAATTATGGCATGTACGTTTGGGTCATGTCAATTATAAAACCTTGCGAAAAATGATTAATTTGGAAGTATTGCCTAAGTTTGGATGCGAAAAATCAAAATGTCAAGTATGTGTGGAATCTAAGTTTGTTAAACACCCTTATAAGTCAGTTGAAAGGAATTCAAATCCTTTAGACTTAATTCACACAGATATTTGTGACATGAAGTCAATACCATCTCGCGGTGGCAAGAAGTATTTCATAACTTTTATTGACGATAGTACTCGATATTGCTATATTTACCTACTTAATAGTAAAGACGAAGCAATAGACGCATTCAAGCAATACAAAAGTGAAGTTGAAACACAACTTAACAAGAAAATA
>MDKH01163581.1:0-50159 GCA_005239495.1 Nicotiana undulata
AAGTCCAATTCATAAACTAAAATTCTAATTCTTAAACTAAAATTCCAATACATAAACTAAAAGTCCAATTCATTTTCTAAAGGTTCAATTCATATACTAAAGGCTCAATTCATATCGTAAGAGTTCAATTCATATCCACAAAAGTTTAATTCATATCCTAAAAGTCCAATTCATAAACTAAAATTCCAATTCTTAAACTAAAATTCCAATACATAAACTAAAAGGCTCAATTCATATCCTAAAGGCTCAATTCATATCTTAAGAGTTCAATTCATATCCACAAAAGTTCATTTCATATCCTAAAAGTCCAATTCATAAACTAAAATTCCAATTCTTAAACTAAAATTCCAATACATAAACTAAAAGTACAATTCATATCCTAAAGGTTCAATTCATATCCTAAAGGCTCAATTCATATCTTAAGAGTTCAATTCATATCCACAAAAGTTTAATTCATATCCTAAAAGTCCAATTCATAAACTAAAATTCCAATTCTTAAATTAAAATTCCAATACATAAACTAAAATTTCAATACATAAACTAAAAGGTTCAATTCATATCCTAAAGGCTCAATTCATATCCAAAAATTCCAATTCATAAACTAAAATTCCAATACATATCCTAAACCCTAAATTCTAACTAAACTATCAAGACAATACAAAGTATAATTCAAATCTAACTAAACTAAATTCAACACTAATTAAACTAATTAGTTATTAAATTAATTAACAAAACTAATTAAAACAAGACCTAAACCCTAATCATCAATAAAATACAATGCTCAAAGAATTGAAACACTAATTGAAACAATAAACTACAATACATCAAATATTGTAACACACATACACTAGAAATAACAAAGATTCAAGGTTGTAATTCTATCCTTGGTTTTTTTAGGTGGAGAAGGAGAGAGAATGAGGGGGCGGCAGTGGTGGTGGCCGGCGAGCAGTGGGCGGCGAGGCGGCGGCGAGCAAGGGGGCAGTGGTGGCGTGGGGTGGGGGATGGGATTTGGGTTAGTGAAATAGAGAAGGGGAGGGAAATAGAGAGTTGGGGAAATTTTGGGAAGGAAATAAGAGAAATGGGGGAAACCCCTTTTTGTCTCTGAAATTAGGAAAAGCGACCAACTTTGGTCGCTATTTTTGGTATGTATATAAGTTTTGACCGTTTGACCAAATTTAGCGACCAACGTTGGTCGCTGTTTAAAAAAAATTAAATTGAAAATAGCGACCAACATTGGTCGCTATTAAAAAAAATTAAATTGTTTTTTTTTCTTTTTTGGTTTTTAAATATTATAAGCTATAAAAAATTATTAACTACAATTATTATGAATAATTATTAACTATGTAATTACTTTTAATAGATGATAATAGCATATATGTAAAGTAATTTTTTTAATTATATTTAAGTATATATGTATCAATCCCTAAAATAACCCGATCGTGTGTTCCTAGCGCTTCATATATATATATATATATATATATATATATATATATACACACACATTGATAGCCGTATATATGTATCAATCCCTAAAATAACCCGATCATGTGTTCCTAACGCTTCATGTTCTTATATATATATACATGAAGCGCTAGTAACACTGGGTCGGGTGATTATAGGGATTTATACACTTGTAAATTGATTCATCAACTTATAACCTAGTGGTGAATGAATGTTATAGACATACATGAAGCGCTAGTAACACAGGGTCGGGTGATTTTTGGGGATTTATACACTTGTAAATTGATTCATCAACTTATAACCTAGTGGCGAATGAATGTTATAGACATACATGAAGCGCTAGTAACACAGGGTCGGGTGATTTTTGGGGATTTATACACTTGTAAATTGATTCATCAACTTATAACCTAGTGATGAATGAATGTTATATACATACACACATTAACATATAATATAACAAGTTATATATACGTTATAGTATTACAGTGAAGTGTTTGTGTGTGTGTGTGTGTGTGTATATATATATATATATATATCAAACCTAGTGATTAATGAATGTTATATACATACACACACTAACATATACTATAACAAGTTATATATACGTTATAGTATTACAATGAAGTGTATGTGTGTGTAAATATAAAAGTGATTTTTAATTTTGACAAATGTTGACCTGAAAAGAGACCAACTTTGGTCGCTAATTATTCAGAAATCAAAGATAGCGACCAAAGTTGGTCGCTAAGTATAAATCAGATTTATTTTATATTTTAAAAAATATTTAAAATAATAAGATAATTGTTGAACCTTAGAACTCGGTCCAAGATTAGCGACCAAACTTGGTCTCTATTTAATAAGCGACCAACTTTGGTCGCTAATTTTAAATTTTATTTATTTAAATTTTATAATTTTTTTAAATAATAATATAATTATTAAAAAATTACAACTGGGTCCCACTTTAGCGACCAAAGTTGGTCGTTAAATTTAATATTTCTTTGACCAAGCAAGTCTGACTAGTCCGGTCAACATTTTGACCAAATTATCGACCAAAGAGCGACCAACCTTGGTCGCTAATTTATTTATTATTTTTTAATTATTTTATTCAGTTTAGCGACCAACTTTGGTAGCTTTTGTTGACAGACCAATTTTGGTCGCAAAAGTTTGGTCGCTTTTTTCCGGATTTTTTAGTAGTGCACTTCAATTGGGATTATTTTTTCCTTGACTATGAGTTAAAGTGCCTGTTGCAATGCTTGTAATTCTACTTGAGTTGGAGTCACTGCATATGTTTTCTTGTGGTACCCTATTTTCCACTGTCCCTTGCCGTCTCGAATGACGCTGTTGATTCCTCCCTGCAGACTATTGCGCTTAAAAGCACCATCGATGTTTATTTGTACCAGCCCTTAGGAGGAACCTGCCATCCTTTAGATACCTAGACCACCGTGAGCTATAGTTCTAGTAATTATGTCCCACTTAATTAAGTGAAGCTTTTTCTTTGTCTTCAATGTCAACAATTCAATAATGTTGGCTGCCAAACCAAAAATATTTTCAGCTAAATATTTTTCTTAGGCACATGCCTATCGCTTTGGGTTTTGAATGAGATGGACCCCTTCATCACCCAATGCTACTCGTAAAATATTCGATTTTTCTATGCATTGCAAGAAAACTCATAATCTTTAACAAAGATTTGTTATATCGGAAGCAAATGAAGACACCTCTATTTGCTCTTACTCCATGATTGTCAATGCGATTATCTTGATTTCATTATATCTCAGTATTCCTCGCTACAGCAAACCATGAATCTCCCCTGGTATTCACTTCTAATTCCTCTTCTTGTTTTCATTTTCTTCCTCCATCAATGGTTCTTTACTACTTCAAATACCCAAAAAAAGCTACCCCCATCTCCGAGAAAGCTTCCAGTTATAGGAAATCTTCATCAACTTGGGTCACATCCTCATCGTTCTCTCTATAAATTATCAGAAAAATATGGTCCAGTCATGCTACTTCACTTGGGCAGTAAGCCAGTGGTCGTTGCTTCCTCTGTTGATGCTGCTCGTGATATCATGAAAACCCACGATCTCGTCTGGTCAAGCAGACCTAAATCCAGCATTGCTGATAGACTATTTTATGGCTCCAAAGATATAGCCTTCAGTCCTTATGGTGAATATTGGAGGCAAGTTAGAGGTATTACTGTGCTTCACCTTCTTAGCAACAAAAGAGTCCAATCTTTTCGTGATGTCAGAGAAGAAGAAATATCGAACATGATTGAAAATATCAGACAAGTTGAGTGTGAATCTTCAAGTTCAGTGATAGATTTGAGAGATCTTTTCTCTTCTCTGACTAATAACATAATTAGCAGAGTGGCCTTAGGGAGGAAATACAATGAAGGGGAAAGTGGAACAAATGGTAAAGCCACTCTAGATGGATTTGTGAACCTTTTAGGTACATTCAACGTCGGAGAATATATTCCGTGGCTTGAATGGGTCAATAAAATCAATGGTCTTGACACCAAAGTGGAGAAAGCAGCCAAAGAGATGGACACATTTTTGGAGAGTGTGATTGAAGAACATATCAGAAAAGGAGAATACCACTCGGGTGAAGCTAAAGATTTAGTGGACGTTTTGTTGGAAATTCAGAATGGAGATGAAACAGGCTTTCCTCTTCAAAGGGATTCACTGAAAGCTATTCTCTTGGTAAGCCTCTCATATACTTCCACATGGAATATTTTTTTGTGTGCGCGCGCATGAGAACATTAAAAAATTTACAAGCATTAATTCTGAACACATAATTTCAGAAGTACAATATATTAAACCATCAAGTTCAAAACTGTTTTAATGCTTCATCCACCCACGGTTAGTGACTGTAATTCAAATATTGGAATAGAAAAATGGAGCTTCAGCTATATTTTCCTTTTTTGTGTTTCTTTTTAATGCATAGGATACATTTGCTGCTGGTACGGATACAACGTATACAGCTTTAGACTGGATATTGACAGAGCTTTTGAGGCATCCAAGAGCCATGGTAAAATTACAGAATGAAGTGCGACAATTAGCCCAAGGGAAATCAGAGATAACAGAGGATGACTTGGGAAATATGCAATACCTAAAAGCAGTGATCAAGGAGAGTCTCAGACTTCATCCACCGAATCCAATACTACTTCCTCGAGAATCATTGGAAGATGTAAAATTACTAGGCTATCATATCCCTGCTAAAACTCAGGTCATTGTTAATGCTTGGGCAATCGGAAGAGATCCTTTGTCGTGGGAAAATCCAGACAAGTATCTGCCAGAGAGATTCTTAAATAGTGATATTGATGTCAAAGGACTAAACTTCGAGTTGATTCCCTTTGGTGCAGGCAGGAGGGGCTGTCCAGGAATTGCTTTTGCTATTATAGTAACTGAGCTAGCAATAGCACGGCTTGTGCACAAGTTCAATTTTGTATTACCAGAAGGGATAAAAGGGGAGGATTTGGATATGACTGAAACCACTGGCATCACTGTTCGTAGGCAATCACCTTTGCTAGCAGTGGTTACTCCTTGCTCTTGTTAGGAGTTTTTCTTAAATATTGATCATGTTAAATAATACACCCTAGAGATGAAGAAAAAGAGCTCTAAAATAATGTTATAATAAAACTATGTATGATATTTATACTTTAAGTTTATCCGATTCTACATATAGGAGATAATAGGTACCGATGCACGCAAATTGGCAGAACATACAACAGTGTACAGCTAGCACAAAATAGAAATGTTTTCTGTGCCAATCTATTTGCTCTTTGTCCATGTTTGAGAGAGGACCCGGACAACGTCTTTTTTCCAACAACGTGATAATAGTATAAGAATGAATCATCGTCGTACCACTTGAACGAATTTGATATTTTATGCATATAGACTTGTGCAGTTGAACCAGGGGGATATTGTCTAGAACATGATTACTCTGTTATCCAATTTTGATGTCTCTTCTTCATGACTTCATCCTTTATGGAGTATATAGTTTGAGAGAATGCACCCCAGCCCTCTTACAAGAACGAAAGAACATCAACATTTGAAAAGTTCTGACTAGCTGAAGAAATGGTCAAGGAATACACCACATGAATCAAGAAAAATATGTGACAAATCCCAATTATATTATTGTTAAAAACAAATACGTATTCATGGGGCAGACTAGCAAGTTAGCATCTACCGTGGTATTAATAATGCCTAGTGCGGTTTACATCTCCTGTGTGGTTTGCGAGCTACTGCATAGTGAGCAGGTTACCCAGTCCTAGTGTGGCTGTGCACCCGAAAAGTAGTAGCTACGGGTTTCCCTTGAAATTTTCCAAAAAACAAATAGTAATAATTCTACAAGTAGCTGCATCTCTATTTTTTTAACAGAACAGACGAAAGTTCTACTCCATAAGAAACGCATATGCATTACATATTGCAACAACTATTAATTATTGCTACAAATCTTTTATTATTATCTAGAGTAACCTGTCCACTCCTAACTTTTCATCACCCATTGCCTCACGTAAACGAATTGATTTTTCTAAAGTTTGAAAGAGATACTCATAATCTTAACACAGATTTAATACATCCTTGATAGTTATGTATAAAATGAATTCTCCACGATTTTGAGATAGTCGCAGAAGTTGACGCATATCTGGTTTTTCATCCTCTTAGAAAGCCACTGTTGAATTTGCAGTTAGCATGGAAATCAGTAGCTAGGATAGAACATGCAGAGTGCTAGGGCACCAAAGCACACGAGGATCTTAGACAGAGAAAGAGGACAATAGAGAGAAAGAGGGGAATGATTGTAGGTTTTACGAGAATGAAGAATAGAAAAATCTGATTCACTAGTAATTAAACAAGTTGAACATGAGTTTGAAGAATTTTGAAAGAAAAATCAGGAATCTGATAATGAAAGCAAACTTACATATTCATTAGGAACTTTAGACAAATTTATAGAGTTTACTAACTCAACTGAAAATAAAAAACCAACTCCTACAAATTAGGGGTAACATGGAAACTAAATGACTGTTATGCAGTAAATAACTGCTACACAGTTTTAAGACACTTGGATTGCTGCAGTTCTTAATGCAGTTTTCTAACACTCCTCCTTGCTTTAAGAGCTGCAAACTCCAAGTTTTTGCCTTAGAAGCTCAAATTTGTTGCCTGGTAAAGGCTTGGTGAAGATATCAGCCAGTTGCTCCTCAGTCTTGCAATACAGTAGAGTTACATCACCATTCTTTTGCACATCTCTCAAGAAGAAAAACTTGATGTTGAAGTGTTTAGTTTTTCCATGAAATACGCGATTGTGAGAAATTGATATAGCAGCTTGGTTGTCCACAAATACTTCAGTGCCTTCAGTTTGTTTCATGTGTAAATCAACCAATATTTTTCTCAACCACAATGTTTGATTCGCTGCTGCTGTTGCAGCCACAAATTCTGCCTCTGCAGTAGATTGAGCCACAATGTCCTGCTTCTTTAAACACCATGAAAAAATTTCGGAGCCAAGACTAAAGCAATACCCCGATGTGCTTTTCATGTCATCCACGAATCCAGCCCAATCACTATCAGAATACCCAAGTAGTTTCAGATTTTGACTCTTCTGAAACTTGACACCGTGATTAATGGTCCCTTTGATGTATCTGATAACTCTCTTAGCTTCTTTTAGATGAACCTCACTGGCACAATGCATGAACCTCGATAAAATGCTTATTGCATACAAAATATCGGGTCTTGTAGCTGTGAGGTACATCAAACAACCGACTAAGCCTCTGAAGTATGCTTCCTCCACTTTATCTGCTCCATCATTTTTTCTTAGTTTCTCTTTTTGGTTCATAGGAGAGCTCATCTCCTTGCAATCTTCCATGTTGAATTCCTTCAGAATCTCCTTGGCATACTTCTTCTGACAAATGAAAACTTCATTTTGTCCTTGCTTGATTTCCATTCCAAAAAAGTAGGACATCAGACCAAGATCAGTCATCTCGAAGACTTGCATCATTTCTTGCTTGAAATTCTCGATATACCTTGTATTGTTCCCTGTAATTAGTACATCATCCATATAGATAGAAACAACAAGGATATTAATTCCATTATGTTTAACATAAAGAGTAGATTCTGATGGACTTTTGTCAAAGCCTAGGCCAAGCAAATGGTCATCTATCCGACCATACCAGGCCCTTGGTGCCTGTTTAAGACCATAAAGTGCCTTTCTTAGCCTATAAACTTTGTCCTCTTTTCCTTTCACCTCAAAGCCCTCGGGTTGCTCCACGTAAATTTCTTCCTGAAGAAAACCATTGAGAAATGCTGATTTGACATCCATCTGGTACACTTTCCAGCCCAATTGTGCAGCAAGAGCAAGAAGTAACTTGATTGTGTCAAGCCTAGCAACTGGTGTATGTATCAAAGTAATCTATGCCAAAAATTTGTGCATATCCCTTAACTACAAGTCTTGCTTTATGCTTGTTGACTGAACCATCAGGATTTAGCTTGGTTCTAAAGACCCATTTCAACCCAATTACCTTTATGTCTTGAGGTTGATCAACAAGCTCCCAAGTCTTGTTCTTCTTAATCATAAATAACTCTTCTTTCATTGCAGCTACCCAATTCTCATCATTCTTGGCTTCATTGTATCTAGCAGGTTCACATACTGCCACATTGCATCGCTGATATATATCAGAGAGCAATCGAGTACTTTGAACTGGTGAATGATCAACCATCTCATCCTACCATGAGGTTGATGTTTGCTTTTCAGGAACCTTTCGTGTTGAGTCAAGAGAATTATGGATAGGTTTCTTTGAGTCTTCCCAACACCACTCTTCATTCTCCATAAAATACACATCTCTACTGAAGATTATTGTCTCAGTTTGTGGTTGGAAGAACTTATATGCCGTTGAAACTGTACTATATCCAATAAAAATGCCTGGAACAGATTTTTTGTCTAACTTATCTCGTTTAACCTGAGGAACATAGGAAAAACAGAGACAACCAAACACTTTAAGAAAATTTATTGATGGTTTAAATCCATGCCAAGCTTCAAAAGAAGTTTGATCCTTCACTGCTTTTGTAGGAAGCCTATTTTGGAGAAACATTGTTGTACTTGCTGCCTCTGCCCAGAATTTCTTTGGCAAGTTCTTGTCGTGCAACATGCATCTGGTCATCTCCATAATGTATCGGTTCCTTATCTCACTTACTCCATTTTGTTGTGGAGTATAAGGAGTAGTAAGCTGATGAGTGATCCCTGCTTCCTCACATAACATGTTAAATTGTTGAGAAGTATATTCCTTTCCATTATCTTATCTTACCGACTGAATTTTACAACCGCTCTCATTTTCTACTTTTGCTTTGAACGTCTGAAAGACATTAGCAGCCTATGACTTGTATTTGAGAAAGTAAATCCAACACATGCGGGTTAGATCATCAACAAAAATGATATAGTAAAGGCTACATTTTAGTGAGGGAGTCCTTTGAGGTCTTGCTATGTCGGTATGAATCAATTGTAATTTCTTTTAGGCTCTCCAAGTTGTCTTTGGAAATGGAAGTCTACATTGCTTCCCATACTGACAAGCACTACAGTTTGAAGAATTCACTTCCAACACAGGTAAGTCCTCAACTATTTTAAATTTCTGCATTTTGAGCAGCCCTTCATAGTGAAAATTTCCAAGTCTCTTGTGCCATATTTCTGCAGCACTTTCTTTGGCTGAAAAAATGACATGCTCCTCCTCAATTGGATCTAATGAGAAACTTTTGCCTCTCATTTTTACTTTAAACAATTCTCGATTTGAAACATCCTTGATCAAGCAATGTTTTCTTCAAAAATTAATTTGTAGCCTTTTTCCATCAACTGGCCAACACTTAGCAAGTCTTGGTCTATGTCAGGTACATAAAGCTCAGCAGAAATTGTTTTAATACCTGAATGACTTGGAATAGCAATTGATCATTTTCCTCTGACATCAATATGTTCGCCATTACCTATTCTGACTTTAGTAATGGTCGTGCGCTTCAATTCCTTGAAGAGGGCCTTGTCATTTGTCATGTGGTTAGTGCATCCACTATCAATCAGCCAACAGTCGCTCGACGAACTGCTTGAAAAACATGTAGCGACAAAGAGTTGATCTTCCTCCTCTCCATCAACAATCTGAACGTCTGCTTCTTGCTGTTGATCATTGTTCTTGCAAATAACAGCTCCATGCCCAAGTTGATTGCAATTACTACACCTGGCATCAGGCTTTTTCCAACACTTGTATGGTGGATGGCCTTTTTTGCCACAATGCTTACAAGGAGGATAACTTCTCTTTGAGTTTCCTGCATTACCTCTGGTGGTATTTGCTGAAATGCCATCATCATTTGTTGGTTGATTCTTCTTGGTTCTTCTTCATTTTGTTTCTGCCACCATCTTGGTGTTTGGCTGGCAATGCTCCCTCATTATTTCCTTCTTCTCGCATAAACCTTCATTTTCTTGAGCCTGCAAAGCATTCAACAATTCTGCCAAAGTGATCTTGGATAGATCCTTCGTATTCTCTAAAGTAGTTATGGTTGCTTCAAATCTCTCCGGCATATTTACCAGAATTTTTTCAACAATACGAGAATCATTGAACTCGGAACCAAGCAATCTTACCATGTTTGTTATGTTTAGGAGCCTTTCAGAGTAATCTTCGATGGTTTCATTTTCTCATCTTCTGCATCTCGAAGATGAGTGCTTCTACATTGCTTGTACCCAGTTGGAGTCTTTTAAGACTTCCTCAACCTTCTTTGGTTCGATCTGGAAGATGAGTGCTACATTTGCCTTTTTCTTGAGAGCTCTCCTGGTTTTCATTCCTTCACTTGGATCTCCTATGATAAACTTCTAAGGATATTCCGGTTCACTTCTCCACTCATTTGGACGAGTTGCAGTCATATGAGTAGTGACTCCTATGATTTTGGTTGATTACTGACAAGTTCATTAGTCGACTCTGTGACAGCATTTGTATTATCAATCGACTTTTGTGATTTGCTTGTCTGTGATGTTTCTTGGCTGATATCTTCATCACCTGTAATAATTCCTTTCTCGGCCGTGGTGTTATTTTCATCAAATATTACATGTATTGATTCTTCTACAGATAAAGTACATTTATTATAAACTCTAAAAGATCTCCTATTTATGGAATACCCAGAAAATACATTCATCACTTCTTGGATCAAATTTTCCTAGATTATCCTTACCGTTATTGTGGATAAAAAACTTACTACCAAATAAATGAAAATAGCCTATGTTGGGCCGTTTACCTTTCCATAATTCATATGGAGTTTTCTTCAAGATAGGTCTTATAAGACATCTATTGAGAGATGTGCTTACTGCTTCTGCCCAAAGGTGATTTGGCAGGGTATGTTCCAATATCATTGTTGTGGCTATATCTTGTAGAGTTCGATTTTTTCGCTCAACTACTCCATCCTATTGAGGTGGTCTTGGATCTGAAAAGTTGTGAGTATATCCTTGATCATTGCAGAAATTTTCAAATGCTCTGCTTTCGAATTCTCCTCCATGATCACTGTGGATGGTTGTAATGAGATTCCTTTTTCCTTTTTCAACTCTTTTACAGAAAATCTCAAAGAATTTCAAAACTTCATCTTTATGAGATAAGAAAATCACCCATGTAAAACGTGAGTAGTCATCAATAATAACAAAAGCATATCGTTTTCCTCCAATGCTAGCAGTTCTGGTGTATTCAAATAAATCTATGTAAAGAAATTGTAAGGGCTTGGTGGTAGACACAATGTCTTTGCTTTTGAAGGAGTTTCTTGTTTGTTTACCAATCTGACATGCATCACATACATGATCTCTAGAAATAAATTGAGCTTAGGAAATCATGCTTAGAGAGTTTCTCAATTAGATGCATACTTGCATGGCCAAATTTCTTATGCCACAACCATGGATCATCAGATACAGATGTTAAGCAGATGTGACTATCTAAGTTTTCAATGCCATCAAGAATGTAAACATTTTCATACTTTTTTTAGGAGTATTATTTACCTTATTCATCTTCAATATCACATCATGTTTTCTTGAATTTAACTTCGTACCCTGAATCACATAGCTGACTTATACACAAGAAATTATACTTGAGTCCATCTACAAGATATACTTCAATAATATCAGAGTTGTTATTGAATGGAACTGTGCCGATGCCAACTATCTTTCCTCTTGAATCATCACCAAATTTGGCACTTTCTCCATTTATCTTAGTAACTACTTTGAACAGGTTTTTGTCACCTGTCATGTGACTTAAACACGCACTGTCTAAGTACCATTTTTCTTTGCAGCTCTTTCTGTGGTGTTCCTGCAAAATAAAATCATCACATTCTTTTACGTACTCAAGCTTGTTTGGGTCCTTGTTGGGTTAGTTCCACTACGATCAAGATTATTTTTTGTTTTCCAAATCCATCAAAGAATATTTATGTCCAATTTTGTTACATTAATGACACATAGGGGTTGATCTAGTTTTTGATCCACAACTTGTGTTAGTACCTGTGACTCAGTTCTAACCAGTCATTTTCTAGTTGACTTGTAAGTCGCCTGATTAGACTTGACAGAACTGTGACTGGTGGATTTATACATGCCATTAAACTGCATTTACAATTCCTGAACTCCATCTTGAAGTACATCTCTTTCGATTTTACAGACTTCAAACTTAAGTTCCCAATTACAGCTCAATTGTTATTACCCCAAAGCCTAATCCACAAAGACTATAGTCCAATATTAGTACATTCCCCGCGGCTGCCTCTTACCCCATTTTCTCCTCCTTTAGCAAAATTTTTCCATCATCTCTTGAAATCCAGAAATTGTCACTCCATTTTGATACCAAATCTCATCTCTCTCACATGTGGTCTCCTTTTTCGAGCAAGTAGCCAACAGGAAATGGTCAAGCCAAATCTTAACTATTTTGTAAAATAGAAAGGAAGAATCTCTGCCACTTTGAAGCAAGCAAAGGATTTGATCAAATTTTCTTCAAAAAAATCCAAAACTTTTCTACCAATAGTAGCGAAGTTTCACTCTTGGGTAGGATACCTCTGGCTATCTCGATTTCTTTGTACTTTGTTGCCATTTTCATACTTTGAATTCTCAAACGGACATATTCAGAAGCTTTTCCCGCGACACCCCTTTGAATAATTTGAAATCCAAATTCCAATCTCTAGCTCTATGTTTAAATCTCTCCCTACAAATACATCTTGTTGCAATTCATTTGGGGAGACTTTTAGTAACCGCTATTTCTGAGAGTTCAAGTGAGGAACCAGCCATCTCTTGAACACTCCTACTCTTTCACTCTCACTATTGTTATTGCCTCTTAAAACTTTTAGAGCCTCCTACAAAACTTCTTCCTTCTTTCTCGGTAGATACTTTTATATGTTCAAATGCGACGTTTATGGGGTATTAGGCTGAGGACCTTTTTTTTATGTATTAGAAATCACAAGAGAAAATCATGGCTTGCTCCTAAAAGTGATTATTCTGTGTGCAACATCTTAGAAGACGTGTGTGTAATTGTACTTTTGTGACTCTTAGATCATGCTAATAGAATTTGAAGGACTCATGCGACCGTCGAGAATTTAGCTACTGGAAAATACGTGCTATTATGGTGAAATAAGGAGTATTAGTGCAAGCCTCTATATATATATATATATATATATATATATATATATATATGGACTCCACCTTGGCGTTTTATTTGGTGGGACTTGTTGACTTGGCTGCTGACATGGACAATTTACTTGAGGGGTCAGCTGCCACGTAATTTTAAAAAGTTGATTAACAGTATGGATAGACTTGGACGAAAAGTATAACGGGTGACAGAAGTAAACTATATACCATATTAGAGAGGCAATTTTGGACCTTTTCCCTTGATACATTTCCTTTCCTTTGCTTCCTTTGATAGATTATTTCCTTAGTCCATACTTAGAATGATAGGAAAACTTGATTTCTTTGTTTTATCCCTTGTAATCCTGCACTAAACGTGATATATTATTTTTTCTTTATTGAAACTCATATTTAACAGTTTGGACACTTGGAAAAGACCCTGCTAGCTGTGGGAAAATTGGAGTAAAAACGAAAATTTGTCACACCCAATTTACCCCTTTCTTGTGCCGTGTGAGTGTCTGCTTCAACAATTATATTATTATTAGTAGTAGTAGTATTAGTATTAGTATTTTCCTTGTCTACTAGTAGCTTATTTAGTGTTGGCAATTGTATACTAGTACGAAATTTTGCTGCTTCTTTGCCGTCTCTTATGCACAAAAGTTTCCTACAGGAGCTTAAGACGACAACATATATAGTCAGAAGACTTCCCATTAGAGGCCAAAAAGGTTCGATTCGAACAACAATAATAATAAATATAGATAACGTTGATTAATCCTTGACGACAAGACCACATTTTTTGTTTCTTCCATACAAGTTTTATCCAAATTAATCACCAACAACTCCCACCCAGGGAATTTAGTAATCCCTGAATCCAGGAAAATTTAAATATTCTCCAAAAGTTTACGCGTTGTTCGTCAGTAATAGGAGAGCTTGACGATGACACTAAGGAGCCATTGAGACCCCAAATGGAACCTTTTTTGTCACTCTGCCGTAAGACTTCGTCTTCTTCCCTTGACATTAAAATCAGTTGGAATTGTAGTTAAGGATTTTAATTTGATGGTTCAATTTTTAAGGTTTTTAACTTAGTGAGTTATATTGGCAGCATGTGGTTGCGGGCATGGATCATCTCTAACAAATTGTTTGAAAGCTATAAAACTGGACAAAATAATAATGGCAAATTTGGATAATATTTGGTTATCGGAAATAGTCTTTCTGTCCTTCTAGGGTTGCGTACGATTGCGTACATTTTACCCTCTCCAGACTCTACTTGTAGGGATTTACTGGGTTTGTTGTTGGTGTTGTTTAAATAATATTTGGTTGAAGTCTAAAAGATGGTATTGGAATAGTTGAGTTCAAAAAGAGTGTTTGGAGGTTCTGTACATCCAATAAAAACAATATGTGCACCCCAGATGGGTCATATTGTATAATAGCCCGTTTGGCCAAGCTTCTAAAATCAGCTTATTTTGAAAAGTGCTTTTCTCAAAATTTAAAAAAGTAATTTTGGTGAGAATTAGTTTGTGTTTAGCTAATTAATTTGAAAAGCACTTTTAAGCAGTAATTAGTGTTTGGCCAAGCTTTTGAAAACTGCGTCTAAGTGTATTTTTCTCAAAAGTGTTTCTCAGAAAAATGCTTTTGGAGATAAGCTATTTTTTTTCTGCTTCTTCAAAACCGCTTCTGCTTCTCCTCAAAAGCACTTTTTTCCTTCCAAAAGTTTGGCCAAACACCTCAAGTTTTGGCCAAAAGTACTTTTGGTAAAAAAAAAAGCACTTTTGGCCCAAAAAAAAGCTTGGCCAAATAGACTATAAGTGTGTTTGTATCTTCTTTTAATTAATGAATCAAAATTTAAAGAAATAGAAACTAACGAACTATTATTAAGGTGGAAAGGGAGGAGGAAGGTGCATAACCCGACTAAAATCGAGAAATTGAAACATAAGACGATATTTAAAAATGCACAAATACAAATCAGGCCACTTGACTATAAAAATTGAATTCCTATTTTAAATTGTACATTATAAATAATCTTCTTCAGAAGTTCAGATTTGTGTTAAACTTCAACCTCAATTCCCCTCTTCTACGTCTCTGATTTGAAACCAAGCACATAAACAATATGTTCAGCTCCTCACAATGGCTAGAGTCATTGTCCTTCAATCCATTTTTGTCCTCTTTTTTTAGCCCTTTCACTCATTTCCTTTCTTGTTATAAGGCTCCTTATGACTAAAACTAAAACCAAAAATCTTCCTCCTTCTCCCCCAATATTACCATTTATTGGTCGCATGCACAAACTAGCTAGGCTTGTATCCTCATCACTCTCTATACACAAGTTAGCTCAACAATATGGACCCTTAATGTTTCTTAAACTGGGAAGTGTGAATACTCTTGTTGTTTCCTCAGCTGAAGGCAGCTTCCGAAATAATGAAAACTCATGACCTTATTTTCTGTGACAGGCCTAAATCCAACATCAACAAGAAACTTGTTTACGTATTTAAGGATATTTCTGTCGCGCCTTATGGCGAGTACTGGAGACAAATGAGAAGCATTTGTGTCCTTCAGTTGCTTAATACCAAAAAGGTTCAATCTTCTCGCGTTATGAGGAAGAAGAGACAACTCCTTTGACAAAGAAAATCAGGGAGTGCTCTCCAGAGGCAGTGAATTTCAGTGAATTGTTTATGAAACTTACAAATGATATAGTGAGTAGAGCAGCTTTTGGGAGTAAATATAGTGGAGGGGAGAGTGGAGAGAAGTTTAGGAAGCTAATGAAGGAATTTGTGAGAATATTAGGTGGATTTGATTTTGGGACATTTCTGCCTTCACTTGCATGGGTTGATATTATTAAGTGGTTTAGAAGCAAAAGTGGAGAGAGTTGCAAAGGAGATGGATGAGTTTCTTGATGGAGCAGTGGAGAATGAAAGGCAGAGCGGCTCAACATTAGGCCTAAAGCCAAACTAACATAACAGGCTTTTAATGTTTTTTCCAATTTATTTAAAATCTAATTTTCTTGTTTTTTAAGATGCAAAATTATGAATAATTATTTTATTATAAATTTTTTTTAATTTTTTTTTTTAATCGGTAATATAGCTAATCCATTCAATCATTCTTTCAAGTTTTTAGTTTGTGGTCGAGGGCGGCCAGAGGCAATTGTTACAGGAACTGATATTATTATTCTATAACCAATATAAGTATTTGAAAAAGAATCAAGTCTTTTTATCTGATTTGAGTATAATTGTTGGCATTGTATCAATGATTCAACTTTTGTTTTCCTTAAGTTTTGAATAATCGGATTCATAATTTATATTTAATATATTTATATCTTGATAAATACTAAAAGAATAATATATGCATGCGTATTGAAATATCAAGAAAAACAAATGTTAGATGAAAACTAATACTAAAAAGTTAGAATAGAAGAGCCTGATTCGTTAACTTGACGTGAAAATAAATAATTGTTGCTTTCGCAATATACTTCTCGTAGGTTTTAGCTTGATAGACGAAAAACTGCAGAACAATAGGATTTTTTGGAGGAACAAAAGAAAAAATATAATAGTAGTAACGTTTGGTGAGAACTGAGAATAAAAAATTGAATATTGTGAAAACCAAGAAAGAAAGTGGAAAGATTTACATAATTTTTAATGAGGAAAAGGCATAATCACTTGATTTCTCTTATAAATTTTGCATTTACATGTTAGGGGCCCGATTTAAGAAACATATATATTTTTCCTTTTCAGTTTTTATCAAGATATATGTAATAAGAGTGAAAATACTTAATTAAAAAATAACTATATAGGGTAAAAAGTGGGCCCCCTTAAAAATGGGGGCCTAAAGCATCGGCTTCGGCTTCGGCGGCTTTACCCAAAAGCCGGCCCTGAAGGCAGAGAGGATTTTGTTGATGTTTTGGCAATTCAAAATTTGGAAAATCTAGTTGAGTGACCTTTTGAGTGCAATAGGCATAGTTCAGTAATTTTGTTGTTACAAACAAAAGAAAAATAACTCCAAAAAATAATTTAGGATAGTTGAGTGGCCATTTAAGTAATGGACTCTATTAATGCTTGAGAGTTGATAGCACATAGTGAAAACATATGAACTGCCAAAGAAGTGTAAACAAAATTTCAGTATTCCTACGGCGTGAATATGACCTGCGATCATATTTTGTAGTCTTTTGAGTACTGCCTGAAATAATTGGAAAATTAATTCCTTTTGGCAAGAGAGTATTCATAAATTATTTTCATATCCTTTATAAGATCAAAGTTATATCAGGTATTTTGTCCTTCATGTGTACTTAAAAAGAAATTAAAAAAAAGGTGTTCATATAGAACTTGTGATGAATAAAACATAATATGCATAAAGTTTATACGCATAAGCTCCATTATTCTGTATATAATGCTGAAATTTTCTGTGTTTGAACAAAATAGTGGTTATTTTTTTAATGACTTTACAAATGCTGACTATTTTTCGATTACATATCCGAAAACTGGCTAGTCCGTGCTATTTTCACCTATTTTGCTCGTGTTGGCCGGCGTACACGAATGGACCGTAAGACAAACCCTTTGGGCTTTCAGAAAAGAGAGTTTGTTGGGACAAGAAATTATGCCGGATACCATTTATATTTTGACCCTGTTAAGAATAAATTTAAAAATATAGTTCGAGGCAAGAATTTTGAAGCACCAGAAATTCTGCAGTGTGCTTAAACATTCTGGCAGCATGTTTAAATTTTGGCAGCATGCTTTAAAATATTGGCATTGTGCTTCAAATTTTGACCGCGCGCTTTAAAATTGAATAAATTACTCTCTTTATCACTTCGGATAATAATCCAATAAAATGTGGCTCATATTTTTAAAGTTTACCCGGTATAGCCTAATTTGTATAGAATCTGAAGGAAAGATTTCAATCAATAAACTAGTTCTCTTTTTCCCTACACGCCCAAAATGCTCTCTCCATGTGCCTCTTCATTCTTTACGGGCCATCATCTCTCTTCTATATTTTTTAGATCTACCTCCTATAGTAATCTTCTATCTTCTATAATTTTTGAATCTATCTTTCATCCTATATTTTATCCTCTCTAGTTTTCAGATCTAACTTTCCTTAATTTTTTTTTATTTCTCTCAAACTTTCCTAATGCAAAAAGATGAAAATCTAGAGGAAGATGAAGAATATGAAGTTAGTTGTTCGTTTGAAAGGATTGAGGAAGAAAATTGTTGACCCATTAATGATTTAAGTAATTTTGATTGATAAATTTTGAGTCTCTTAATGTGAGCATTTGGTTCGAAATATAAGTCCCAAAAATCACAATTACGCTACTGATGAAGTAAAGTTATCAGATTTGGAAGTTTTCATTGTGAATTGGTGCTTCAATCCAGATGGGTATTGACTAATAATAGTATTTATTGATCGGGTGAGACAAAATTTAAGAATTTGGGATTCATCTACACCTATCTTGAGCTGATTGTTTCTTCTTCTTCTTTTCTTGTTACTTTTTATAATATTGGTGTTAAAACAGAGGTGTAGTGATGGACATAATGTATTTTTCAGTGCTTATGTTGTATAAATGGTGTTTATATACACTTATACAAATAATGTATAAATAGGTATAAGTGGGTAGATTTGTGTCTAATGATGTATTATATATTTTTTCAGTGTATAAGAGTGTATATACATTATTATTGTATAAGAGGTCTTTATGAAAGTTTTACACTTTTTTTATACGGTGAATTTTGTGTTGAAATAAAGGTTTAATGATGGCTGAAAAGTTTTTTTCTAGTGTAATATATGCATGTTGAATTTATGTACATTCAGTACATATGTTGTATATATTCATACATATGTATTATACATATTGTATAAATATGTATAAGTGTGTGTACTTATATATACCAGCATATTTTTCAGTGCTTATGTTGTATAAATGATGTTTATATACACTTATACACATATTGTATAATTATGTATAAATAGGTTTAAGTGCGTAGATTTGTGTCTAATGATATATAATTATATATTTTTTCAGTGTATAAGGGGTGTATATACATTATTATTGTATAAGAGGTTTTTATGAAAGTTTGACACTTTTTTTTATATGATAAATTTCGTGTTGAAATAAAGGTTTAACAATGGCTGAAAAGTTTTTTTCTAGTGTAAAATATGCATGTTGAATTTATGTGCATTCAATGCATATGTTGTATATATTCATACATATATATTATACATATTGTATAATATAATTATGTATATACCAGCATATAATAATGTATTTACATTGCATCCCAATGTACGATTGTGTAGAAATATATATACTATATAAAATGACAATATACTCCTTTTTTTGGTAAATTTCGAACTAAAATAAGGCAAAAAGAGGAGGAAAAAGTAAGAATTTAAAACCACGTGACGATTTGACTTTTTGTCAGATAGTCACATTAATCTAGAAGACAAAAAAAAACAAATAGGAGAAATAGAAAAAAAGGAAAAGAGATCATTATAAGATTGTTGTTAGGCGATGATGTCAGAGGGTTTCATTGGCTATACGGATGAAAACTTAAAATGGTGGCTAAGCGGATGAAGAGCACTTATGTCAGCTGAAACTTTTTGTGTTTTAACAAAATAGTGGCTATTATTTTTAATGACTTTACAAACACTAGCTATTTTTCGATTACCTGTCTGAAAACTGACTAGTCCGTGCTATTTTCACCTCTTTTGCTCGTGTTGGCCGGGATACACGAATGGACCGTAAGACAGGCCCTTTGGGCTTTCAGGAAAGAGAGTTTGTTGGGCCAAGAAATTATGTCGATTACCATTTATATTTTGACTCTGTTAGGAATAAATTTAAAAATATACTCCGAGGCTAGAATTTTGAAGCACCAAAAATTCTGCAATGTGCTTAAACATTCTGGCAGCATATTTAAATTTTGGCAGCATGCTTAAAATATTGGCCTCCTGCTTCAAATTTGACTGCGTGCTTTAAAATTGAATAAATTACTCTCTTTATCACTTGGGATAATAATCCAATAAAATTTGGCCCATATTTTTAAAGTTTACCGGGTATAACCCAATTTGTATAGAATCTGAAGGAAAGATTACAATCAATAAACTAGTTCTCTTTTTCCCTACATGCCCGAAATGCTCTCTCCATGTGCCTCATCATTTTTTACGGGCTATCATCTTCTCTCTTCTATATTTTTTAGATCTACCTCCTATAGTGATCTTCTATCTTCTATATTTTTTGAATCTATCTTTCATCCTATATTTTCTCCTCTCTAATTTTCAGATCCAACTTTCCTTAAAAAAAATTATTTCTCTCAAACTTTCCTAATGCAAAAAGATGAAAATCTAGAGGAAGATGAAGAATATAAAGTTAGTTGTTCGTTTGAAAGGATTGAGGAAGAAAATAGTTGACCCATTAATGATTTAAGTAATTTTGATGATAAATTTCGAGTCTCTTACTGTGAGCATTTGGTTCGAAATATAAGTCCCAAAAATCATAATTCCGCTACTGATGAAGTAAAGTTATCGGATTTCAATTTGAATTGGTACTTCAATCCAGATGGGTATTGACTAATAATAGTATTATTGATTGGGTGAGACAAAATTTAAGAATTTGAGATTCATCTAGACCTATCTTGAGCGGATGTTTCTTCTTCTTCTTTTCTTGTTATTTTTTATAATATTAGTGTTAAAACGGAGGTGTAGTGATGGACATAACGTATTTTTCAGTGGTTATGGTGTATAAATGATGTTTATACACACTTATACGAATATTGTATAATTATGTATAAATAGGTATAAGTGCGTAGATTTGTGTCTAATGATGTATAATTATATATTTTTTCAGTGTATAAGGGTGTATATACATTATTGTATAAGAGGTTTTTATGAAAGTTTGACACTTTTTCTTATATGGTAAATTCTGTGTTGAAATAAAGGTTTAATGATTGCTGAAAAGTTTTTTTCTAGTGTAAGATGTGCATGTTTAATTTATGTACATTCAGTACATATATTGTATATACTCATACAAAAGTATTATACATATTGTCTAATATAATTATGTATATACTAGCATATAATAATGTATTTACATTGCATCCCAATGTACGACTGCGTAGAAATAGATATACTATATAAAATGACAATATACCCATTTTTGGTAAATTTCAAACAAAAATAAGGCAAAGAAAGGGGGAAAAAGTAAGGATTTAAAACCACGTGACGATTTGACTTTTTGTCAGATAATCACATTAATCTGGAAGAGAAAAAAATAAATAGGAGAAATAGAAAAAAAAAAGGAAAAGAGATCATTATAAGATTAATGTTAGGCGATGATGTCAGAGGGTTTCATTAGCTATACGGATGAAAACTAAAATGGTGGCTACGCGGATGAAGAGAACTTTACAAACGATGACTATTTTTCGATTACCTGTCCAAAAACTGACTAGTCCGTGCTATTTTCACCTCTTTTGCTCGTGTTGGCTGGGGTACACGAATGGACCATAAGATAGGCCCTTTGGGCTTTCAGGAAAGAGAGTTTGTTGGGCCAATAAATTATGCCGGATACCAATTATATTTTGACCATATTAAGAATAATTTTAAAAATATAGTCCGAGGCTAGAATTTTGAAGCACTAGAAATTCTGCAGTGTGCTTAAACATTCTGGCAGCATGTTTAAATTTTGACAGCATGTTTTAAAATATTGGCATCGTGCTTCAAATTTTGACAGCGTGCTTTAAAATTCTGACAGTGTGGTTTAATTCTAGAGCGGGGCAATTTTTTAAAACTTTTTATAACGTTGTCAAAATTTGGACGATGACGCTAAATTACTCTATGTTACACGCCACAACTTTTTCTATCATATTGTACAAAATTGGGCATTTCCAATTCTTATTTAGGGTATGACAAGGTTCAATTTTTTGTCCCCTCCTTCATGAATTTAATTTTTTCGATATTTATATATAACGTATTTAGGGGGGAAAACTCCTTTAATTTGTATTTAAGGAAGGTTAATGGCTATAGAGTACAATATGAAAAAGATAGTAGTACTAATAGTAGTTGATCGGACTAAGCAAGTTGCTAACCAAGAAAAAGGTTTCTACTGTTAAGAAAGGGCGCAGATTTAAAAATGAACTTAATAATTAGCACTTCAAATATTCAACAATTGAACGGATCACATAACGCTATTTTGCAGGCTTTTTGCTTTCTAACAAAGTTGACACTAACTGGAATACTTTTTACAATTAATTCATTCGCATATCAATCAGAATGCATCAATGATTGGTCATCTTATAAGGGGGGGAAAAAGAGAATATCTCAGACGAATCAATAATAGAAGGCTTCAGCACCTTCGGTAGTAGTAGTAAAGATTAAAACATAATAAAAAATTAAATAAAGGAAGGAAATGTCACATTGTATGAGGAGAAAATTGGAATTATCCAAATTAACAACATTTGAAAACTGTTGCGTTTTGGACGTAAAATAATAACACGGATTGCCTAGTGGTTGTGCTAATTGCCCATCAAAGTCATCTAGGTGTATCTTTTATTTTTCTTTCAAAAGTCTCTTTACCTAGTTAACTTCAGTGGCCATCTTTGCAATATTTGTATTTTTCGATAATATTTAATGGTTGTGTCAACTTTAATTTTAATAAAAAATAATTAAAAGACTATTTTAGAATTTAAAAAAGTAGAAGGTATAGTACTTATAAGTTGAATATGTATTATTCAAGGTAATGTAAGTATTACGAGTATATTACATCCAAAACGTTTTTTTTATATTCCTATATTACATCTAAAAAGTTGAATGTGTAACCATTGAAGTTAACTAGGTAAAGTAAATCGAATTTTGAAAGACCAAAAAATAAGAAAAGACTTTGATGGCTGATCATACAGGCAATCAACTCTATAATAATAGTAATAATAATAAGTTACTGCTTAAGATGCAGTGAAGCAAAGTGAATTTAAAGGTGACAAGTGCATATTCTGATATGGTTCAATTATTTGATCTGAAAAGTAAGATTTGACTAAATTCAAGAAATTGACATGTTAAAGGTTTGATTTATACTCAGATAAATTGCCAACTCAAAAAAAAAAAAAAATCCAAAATGAAAATGACCCCTCAACTCTAGTATCCTGCTGTGTTCTTTCCGAATTATGAGTTGGAGTCTTTGGCGTATTGAAACAGATTTCAAGTCGTTATACAATAAGTTTAAAGTCATTATCATGTACTATAATATTTGGGGATTTTCCTTGTATGTATGCATTAAAACTTGATTATCATTCAATTTGTCGCTTTGATAATTATGGGAAGTAGGAAAATACGGAAATGTTGGCACAGCATAAATGGACTATATCAACAGCTGTGGTAGAATTCGGAGATATCGTGCTCCCACTTGTAGTAGCCTAGTAGGATTGTAAACTTCTCGGAAACAAATCAATAAATTTGTCCACAAGTAAATTGGATACTTTTATTCAGTATTAATTGAGACGACTTTTATGTTTTCATGTTTTTTAAATACATTTTTTTAAGTGTTAATGATACTTTTACTTTTTTCCCGAATTACATTGATGTATACGGTCAAAATCGAGAATAACATTCTAATGCCGGTCTCGATGGGATCAGAGCAGAATCTGAGGGTCGACCCCGAGGTGCGTCCCTCGAGAAAATATATCGAAGGCTCATCCCAGCATACCTAGAGGCAGGATAAAAATCGAAGATCGTCATGAAAAGGCAGGAAATTCCCAAAGGGCACGTGGTTAGAGCTGCCAAGATCTGCAAGAATAGTACGAGTTTGTACTGAGCCATTATACAGCTGTACCAATAGTATTTCTTTGTAATAATTAGACATGTACTATGTTGGGATTCTCCCCTCCTATATAAAAGGGACCCCAGACATTTTGTAACACACATGAATATTCAATACAATAGAACATTCCATGCTTTCTTGCCTAAACGTGCTCAACCATTGTTCCACTGATTTATTAATTTTCATTTATTGTGTTCACTAATTATTTTTCATTTGTTGCTCATTATTAGCCGTAGAAGGCTATCCTCGAGGCCTCCGATATCATTGTTTCTTCATCCACCGCTTACTGTTAATTGCCCTAACTCGACCTCGAGGCCCCTGTTCCAGCAAGCTCGAGGCCCCAACCTTGTGGTTTGCTTATCATACTTTTCTTACTTACACTTAGTATTATCCATCTGACAACTAGTATTAAAATAGATCACATATTTTAGAACCACAAAATCAAATGTAATTGTTAATACCATTTTCAAGGTAAACAGTTTGGCGCCCACCGTGGGGCTAAAAATAATAGTGATTATTTTAGTACTAGTTTTCTGAAAACACAAGTTATTTTCACACTTTTTCTTGTCCAAGAATCTTTGATTTCAGGTCAAAAAAATGTCTAACTTAGAGAATGCACACGAAAAGAACGGTCTTGAACATCATGGAGAGAATGGTGTAGCTGCTTCAGGCGCCGGTGTACCACTGCAAAACCCTAGGGCGGCACCAACACAAATCCCCGTCGATGTGGGCTCACGCAACGCTCAACATGTCGATGTAAGCTCTCATACACACGGAAGTGTGCGCGGGGGAGACCAACATGAAGCGCAGAGAACTCCTGCTCGGGAGGAAAGGAAAATTAGCCTACAAGTCATTTTCGAGATGCTACAAGCACAACAAGTAGCTATTTCTCAGTTGCAGAGTCAGCAGAAAACTCCAAGCACAGCAGTACCGGAAATGACTCCTCGAGTCGAGCAGGCACCGGAAAGATCGAGTAATAACGGGTCAGCAGCAGACCCCGCCATAATGAAGATGCTCGAGGACCTCACAAAGAGGATTGAATCGGGAGAAAAGAAGATAGAAGCTAACGATAAAAAGGTAGAGACTTATAAGTCGAGGGTCGATCAGATCCCGGGCGCACCCCCGATTCTGAAGGGTGTAGATTCAAAGAAGTTCGTGCAGAAACCATTTCCATCTAGTGCGGCTCCGAAGCCCATTCCGAAGAAGTTAAGAATTCCCGATATCCTGAAGTATAATGGGATCACGGATCCCAATGAGCACATCACTGCATATACTTGTGTTGTAAAAGGGAATGACCTAAAGGATGACGAGATTGAATCCATCTTGTTGAAATTTTTTGGGAAACGCTGTCAAATGGGGGCATGATGTGGTATCATAACCTACCCCCGAACTCAATGGATTCCTTTGCCATGTTGGCAGACTCTTTTGTAAAGGCACATGCCGATGCCATCAAGGTCGCTACGAGGAAGTCTGATGTCTTCAAAATCATACAGAGAAAAAATGAGATTCTAAGGGAATTCGTATCTCGTTTTCAGATGGAGCGAGTGGAATTACTACCGGTCTTCGATGACTGGGCTACACAGGCCTTCACTCAAGGCTTGTATGAACGAAGCTCGGTAGCTTCGAAACAGCTAAAGCGGAACTTGGTTGAGTATCCCGCCGTGACTTGAGCAGATGTACACAACAGATATCAATCGAAGATCAAGGTCGAGGACGACCAATAGGGAGCCCTCTCTAGCTCAGTATATCCAAGAAGGCTCCTAGAAAAGGAATCAAGGTCTACAGAAAGGGAGTCTAGATAAAGCAGAGAAGGGTATCAGCCATACGTCAAAGATCGAAGAGACACTTCGAGGCAGAATATACCTCGAAATGATTAGGGAGTAGATCAAGGCCGAAATTCCCGGGAACTAATGAGCAAGACCGGGTTTGATAGGCATTCGAGACCAACAGAGGCACCCCGATTGTCGGAACACAACTTCAACATCGATGTCTCGGACATCGTATCAACTATGGGTAAAATTAGGGATACCAGATGGCCAAAGCCCACATAATCAGATCCTTCTCGAAGGAACCTTAACTTGATGTGTGAATACCATGGCATCTACGATCATAGGACCGAGGATTGTAGGCAGCTTCGAGAAGAGGTGGCAAAGTTTATCAGCGAATGACACCTTCGAGAGTTCCTCAGCGATCGAGCTAAAAACCAATTTTAGGAAAGAGAGGCGAATAGGAAGAACAAACCAAAAGAACCACAACACGTCATCCACATGATCATTGGAGAGGTCGACGCCCCACAGGGACTCGTTGTCAAGCGAATGAAAATATCTATCACCAGGGAAAAGAGAACTCGGATTTACATACCAGAGGATGCTCTCACATTCAACAAGGAGGACATCGAGTCCTTGTCTCAGCCTCAAAACGACGCACTGGTAATTTCTTTTCTTTTGAATAACGTTCAAATTAAAATTGTGCTCGTGGATCCAGGTAGATCGGCCAACATAATCAGGTCGAAGGTGATGGAGCAACTCAGATTGCTCAATCAGATCATACCCATCTCTCGAGTCCTCAATGGATTCAACATGGCAAGCGATGCAACGAAGGGGGAAATCATCCTCCTAGTCAACATGTCTGGTACAGTTCAGGACACCAAGTTTCATGTCATCGAAGGCGACATGAGGTACAGTGTCTCACTTGGAAGGTCGTGGATACACAACATGAGGGCGGTTTCATCAGATGATGAAGTTCCCAACAAAGGATGGTGTAAGAACGGTGTACGGAGAGCAACATGCAACAAAGGAGATGTTCGCGGTATACGACATGGCACCAACATCAACTCCCCCCATCCCGGATAGGACAGAAAACAGGCTGGCCCCCGAGGAACGGGTGGCCTGTGAACATTAGAACGAGGACAACAAAGAAGACCTCCTCGCTCCTCGAACCTTCGTTTACCCCGAGGAGTCGGATGTAACAAAATCGGCGATCGAAAAACTCGAACAGGTTGTCTTGATCGAGCATGGTCCAGATCGAAGGGTATACCTGGGAACGGGGTTAACCCCCGAACTTAAGAAATAAGTCATCCAATTTCTTATCAACAACATTAATTGCTTTGCTTGGTCCCATTTAGACATGACAGGGATCCCTGCGGAAATAACCTCTCATCGACTAAGCGTCGACCCCGGGTTCAAACCGGTGAAGCAAAAAAGGAGGCCTCAGTCCAAGGTAAAACATGGGTTCATCAAATACAAGATAACAAAACTCCTCAAGATAGGATCAATTAGGGAGGTAAAATACCCCTAATGGTTGGGTAATGTAGTAGTGGTTCCCAAAAAGGGAAATAAATTAAGAATATGTGTAGATTATAAAGACTTAAATAAAGCATGCCCTAAAGACTCATTCTCTTTGCCCAACATCGATCGCTTGATCGATGCCACGGCCGACCACGAGATCCTCACTTTTCTCGACGCCTACTTCGGGTATAATCAAATTCAAATAAACCTAGAGTATAGGGAGAAGACTTCGTTCATCACGAAGTATGGTACATACTGCTATAATGTAATGCCCTTCGGGCTAAAAAACGCAGGAGCCATGTACCAACTCCTAGTTAATAGGATGTTCGAACATCAAATAGGCCAGTCTATGGAAGTTTACATTGAGGACATGCTAGTTAAGTCCCTGCGCGCAGAGGACCATTTGACTCATTTGCAGGAAACATTCGATATCCTTAGAATCTATAACATGAAGCTCAACCCCGAGAAATGTGCCTTCGATAGTAGGATCGGGCAAATATTTAGGCTTCATGGTGTCGAATAGGGGGATCGAGATCAATCCCGACAAAATCAAGGCCATCAAAGAAATCACGGTGGTGAACAATGTGACGGTCGTACAACGGCTGACCGGGCGGATAGTGGCTTTAGGCCAATTCATCTCAAGGTCATCAGACCAGAGCCATCACTTTTTTCTCCTTACTCAAAAAGAAAAACAACTTCGAGTGGACTCTAGAGTGCCAACACGCCTTAGAGGAATTAATGCGGTATCTCTCATGCCCGCCTTTGCTCTACACCCCGAAGGAGGACGAAACGATGTACTTGTATCTAGCCGTATCCGAAGTAGCAGTAAGTGGTGTGTTGGTTCGAGAAGAACAAGGTACGCAATTCCCTGTCTATTACGTAAGTCGGACCCTGAGAGATGCTGAAAAAAGGTATCCACACTTAGAAAAATTAGTTCTTGCATTAATAAGTGCATCTCAAAAATTAAAGCCTTATTTTCAATGTCATCGTATATGTGTCTTAATGACATATCCTCTTCGAAACATCTTGTATAAGCCTGAATTATCGGACTGATTGGCCAAATGGGCCATTGAACTCGGAGGGTATGATATCGAGTATCAACCCCGATCAGCCATCAAGTCCCAAATTTTGGCGGACTTCGTGGTCTACTTTACGCCTGCCCTTGTGCCCGAGGTAGAGAACGAACTTTTACTAAAAACGGGCACATCATCAGGGGTATGAACCCTATTCACTGACGGTGCCTCGAACGTGAAAGGGTCCGGGATCGACATAGTTCTGAAACCACCTACGGGCGGTATGATTAGACAATTTATAAAAACTACAAAGTTGGATAACAACGAGGCCGAGTATGAGGCTTTGATTGCAGGTCTCAATTTGGAAAAGGGCCTAGGAGCAGAAGTCATCAAAGCGAAATGTGATTCCCTTCTGGTAGTAAACCAAGTAAATGGGAGCTTCGAGGTTCAAGAAGACAAAATGCAAAGATACTTAGACAAACTTCAAGTCACATTGCATCGCTTCAAAGAATGGACTCTGGTCCACGTACCTCAAGAGCAAAACAGCGAGTCCGATGCACTCACAAAACTGGGATCATCCATCGAAGAAGATGACATACTCCCCAAGGCTGTTGTACATCTATCCAAGTCGGTGATTGAAGAAGGCGCCGACATCAACTCCACAAGTCTGACATGGGATTGGAGGAACAAGTACATCGATTATTTGAGAAGCCGAAAGCTGCCCACTGACCCAAAAGAATCGAGGGCCCTTCAAAACAAAGCAGCTCGATTTTCACTCGACGAGAATGGAACTATATATAGAAGGAACTTCGACGGACCCCTAGAATACCACCATCCCGGGGAACAACTACATTCAGTGTTATCACCATGGTCGTTCATGAAATGGGGGATGGACATCGTCGGCCCCCTACCAACGGTGCCAGGTAAAGCCAGATTTATTCTATTTATGACTGACTAATTCTCGAAATGGGTGGAAGTACAGGCCTTCGAGAAGATAAGAGAAAAAGAAGTCATCGACATCTTGGACCACATCATATGCCAATTCAGGATCCCCTCCGAGATTACATGTGACAATGGGAATCAGTTCATCGGCAACAAGGTAACGAAGTTCCTCGAAGATCATAAAATCAAAAGAATCTTGTCAATGCCCTACCACCCATGCGCAAATGGACAGGCCGAGTCCACGAACAAAACCATCATTCAAAACTTGAAAAAGAGGTTAGAAAATGCGAAAGGAAAATGGATAGAGGTGTTTCCCGAAGTACTATGGGCATATCGAACAATTTCGAAGACAATCATAGGGGAGACACCGTTCTCTTTGGTAAATGGGTCCGAGGCTTTGATACTGGTCGAGGTCGGGGAGCCTAGCGCCATATTTTGACATGCCACTGAGGACTCGAACAACGAGTCCATGACTACAGCCCTCGAACTGTTAGATGGAAAGCGAGAGGCTTCACTGGTTCGAATGGCTGCCCAAAAACAAAGGATCGAAAGATACTATAACAGGAGAACAAACCTCAGACACTTCAGAGTTGGGGACTTAGTCCTAAGGAAAGTCACCCTTAACACTCGAAACCCAAATGAAGGAAAGCTAGGCCCGAGCTGAGAAGGACCTTACCGCGTCCTCGAAGTAGTAGGCAAAGGGTCCTACAAACTTGGCACCATGGAAGGCGAGCAACTACCAAGCAATTGGATTATATAGATGCTCAAACATTATTATTGTTAAGGTGTTCGATGGGAGACACTGAAGCATCCTTCGACTCGAAGACCTTGGGTTTTAAAGCATGTGTTGCACTCTTTTTCCCTTCGATCGGGTTTTATCCAAAAGGGTTTTACCAGCAAGGTTTTTAACGAGGCAACATCTATATGCTACCTAAGGAGAACTCAACAAGTATTCAAGGCTTCTTCTCAATTAGCCTCGAATACTGGGGGGCATCACCCTCGGAGGTTATCTTATCGAAGGAATCAAGTTATACCTAAGAGGGCCTTGATAGGAGAATATTATATTGGGCCAAACGGTCAAATGAACCGTGTCCATGTAGAACAGTCGAGCCTCTGAAGGCAAAAACATGTACACATATATCAAGTAATCGAAGAAGACTCTTTGCCTGTCAAAACACTTTATGCCTTAAAGAAGTTTACTGCTTTCACGCAGAACGGCTCAAGAGCCAGAAATCCTCGAGCACTCAGGGATTGTGATCGATAGTCAGCTTATTGAGTGATCAAAAACTCGAATCCGTAAGACCTAGATGAGGCAACTTCGAGCTCGTAAGACCTCGGTGAGGCAGCATCGAATCTGTAAGACCTCGACGAGGCATGCCGAAATGTATAAGACCTCAATGAGGCAACTTCAAATTCATAAACCCTTAATGAGGCAAAATTGAATATGTAAGACCTCAACGAGGAATGCCCAAATTTATAAGGCCTTAAAAAGGCATAACCCTAATATTAAAGTCGAGGCTATATATTTGAACTTGTAAGACCCCTAAAAAGGCATACCCTCGATATAGACACCAAGGCTAACTCACCCGGGGACTAAAAGTCTACGGCCGAACATAAAGACTACGGACATATTAAAAGGCTCTGGCCAAATTAACGCAGCTCGGAGACGTCCGACTTCCGCCATAAAACTAAAAGGCTTCAAATACTTCGAAGATACTTCGAAAAGAACCGGTTAATCAGGCTACCACCGGCATAAGCAAATGAGCTTCGATAATATCAGCTCCGAACAATGAAAAAGCTTTGAAACAATCAGCCTTCAATGAAAAGGCTTCGAAAAATCAGCCTCCGAGTAAACCTCCTGAGGTACTCAACTGTCTTCACATATCGACTCATAATCGAGGTTCTTGTATTTAGCCGTCGAAGAGTCGGACGAACACAAAAACTTCAAAAGTCTTTATCCAAATGAGGGAAAACTATAGCCATATCAGAGGTCGCATCGACCCAATCTAAAAAGAGCCTAAGGGACAGCCTAAAGAGCCTAAGGGACGACCTAAAGAGCCTAAGGGCCAATGTGTTAAAAACCTAAGGGTTGATAGCCCCGGGTCGAAATTTGACTCTAGGATCGAACCCCAAACGGTCAACTGTTATCAATTATTCATCAAGCATGAAACCCTATTATTCATCGAGCATGAAACCCTAAGGGGTTTATACTATAAGTTCGACACATCAGACTGGTTATTGACAAGCATCAAAGTTTATTCCAAAAGGAAAAGGGAAGACAAGAAATGACGAAAAACAAAGATCCTTATATATATAATAAAGGTTCACAAATACACATTTGCAAGGCTCATGCCTGGAGCCCTTACACAAAAAAGGAAAAAATAAAAACCTAATCTACCACCAGGGTCACTTGACCGGACGGACCTCCCTCAGAAGTTATGCCTTCAACAACTTGGCCCCCGGCCCCCGGAACATCAGCGACCTCCTCCCCCTCAGAGACTTCACCTTCATCTCCATCATCCTCCTAGCCGCTGGCCGAACCACTGGCTGAACCATCATCGGAAGAGAGCAGAGCTGTAGATTCTTCCTCTAGGGCCTTCACCCTCTCGATCTCAGGAGACAAATCGATGCCCCCTACATGTACATCCTCGAGAGCTTGTCTCCGAGATCTTAATCGGGCATGCTCCAGGGCTCGGGTCAGTCAAGCTCGGCCTTCTCAGATACCTTCTTGTCTCGAGCATTTGCAGTAGCAACATCTTCTCGGTGCGAAGATATGAGCGCATCGGCTTCGGGCTTGGATGCAGATAGCGCGGCGACCGATTCAGCATAGAGATCCTTATACTTACTACTTTCTGCCCTTGCATCCTGAAGATGATGATCAACCGAGGTCAACCTCACCCGGAGGGTATCTCCCTCGGAGGATATCTCGTTTCTCTCAGTATCCCTGGCTCCGAGCCCCTCCCTCATCAGGACATCTTTCTTCTCAAGCTGCAAAAATCAACCCAAAGGTGTTACATGCTAAAGTCGGACAAGCACGAAAATAAAAACATACGAAGACTGTATTACCTGCTCAGCAAGATCGTTCCACTCTCGAGACACCGTCTCCAAACGAGCCCGAAGGTCATGAAGTTCTTCCTCCTTTTTGGCAAAAAGAGCTCTGAACTCGTCAGCCTCTAATGAGAGCCTCCTACACTCTTCCTCATAGTGGGTCAACTCAGCTTGGGACTTAGCAAAGGCCTTATTGTAAAGCACTATAGCTTGAAAACATAAAAGAACAAAATTAGGAAGATGAGGATCGGAGCTCAGAGCATAGTCGACGAACAATTACCTGTTTGCAGAGTTTCTCGGCTTCCTCGAAAATGAGCGAGGCGTTAAGCTTGGGGTTTTCTTCGACCCCAGTGAATAGTCCTTCAAACACGTCATTTTCCCTGAGGGACGCGCCGGCATCGGAAGTCTCTCTATTATGGGCATCCCGTATCTCCCCCCAGAGAGAATGTCGGACCCGGTGGAGAATCACCTATATCAATAACCCCGGTTTGATCGATCGGGGCCTTCTCCTGCCTTCGGGAAGCTTCAGAACTAGGCTCCCCTAGCTTATCTACCAAGTGCCCCTCGGCTCGGGAGATGCATTTGCCAACGACCATCTCAGGGACGTCATCTGACCCACCCACGAGAATCTCTTCAGCCCGAGGTGGGGCGATATCAACAATTTTCGATTCAGAAGCCTTCGGTCCAATAACCGTCGACTCAGCAAGCTTTGAAGTAGTCACACTTCCTCTCCCCCTAAGTACTAGTGGGGAGTCATCTTTCTCTTCTCCCTCACCTCGAAGGCCCTTTGCTACTTCTGGAGTTAAGGCCGTTGAGTCGACCTTAGGCTTTTTCACTTTATCCTTCTTTGGCTTCGAGGTCTCAGCTGACGATTTCCTCTTTCTCTTCTTCTCCTTGTTGGGTTTTGGGGTACTTGCTTCCCCATGCGGTGCTTTTCTCATCAAAGAGGCCTTTCCTAGACCTGCACAAGCACAAAACATAAACACAAGAAATGAGAATACATTCAGTGGATATCTCTTTTAAGGAGCTCAAGTACGGCAGGAGTAAAACCTCACCATTATTTTAGCTTCCCATCGGGCCTTGGCCAGGTCGCGCCATACGCGTTTAGCATACAAGAAGGTCGAATCGAGTTGGCGAACCCAACCCAAGAGATCCTTAACCGCGCCAGGATACCACACGACAACTGCATCATCTAAGGAAGTTAGTTCGAGGGGAAGTTGGTCCAAAGGAAAGAGAAAATACTTAATTAACATATTCACTTACGATTCATATTCCATTCCTCAAGGAATGGCATCCTTTCAACATGAATTATATCCAAGGTCCTAACTCAGACAAAGCGGCTCATCCACCCTATGTCCTTATCTTCGTCGGTGCAAGCGAAGAGAACCTTTGGGGCCCGACATTGAAGCTTAATCATACCACCTCGATAAAGCCGGGGGTTGTACATCCTAATCAGATGGTCGAGGGTAAAAGGCATCCCCTCGACCATGTTTGCAAAGTGCCTAATCATGTAAACAATGCGCCAGAATGATGGATGGATTTGGCCAAGTGTCACCCGATATTGTCTGCAGAAATCGAGGATCACGAGGTCTATCGGTGGAAAGGATGTTTCTACCGGACACAGGGTAAATGGATAAGTGTATACACTAAGGAAACCGGCTTTATGTGTCATTATTTCTTCCTCCCGAGAGGGAATCTCCACTTTCACCGCCTATCCCAAGCGGCAATCAGCCTTCACCTTCCCGGTGTCTGTTATCAAGCTAATGTATCGGGACATGGGTTCACACCATCCCGGTTTCAAAGAAGGCTTGTCAACCTTGAAATCAGAGGATGTTTCACAGGGTCCGGGGATGCACTCCTCGAGGCGAGGAGGTACTATTGCCTTGCCCTTAGACGAGCGTGAAGATGAAGAAGCTTTATCATCTTGAGGAACAATTTTAGAGGTCTTCGCCATTTTTGCTGAAAGATTTATGAGGAAAAGAGAAAAAATGATTGGGAGATGAACACAAGAAAGAAGTAAAATGGGCCTTTTGAAGGTTTGAAGATATGGTGAAAGGTAAGGAGCAAAGGATGGATTATTTATAGGGGCCAGTCATGCGTGTTGGAGAAAGCCAAAAGACAGCCACCCGCCGTAATCAATTCAAGGCTTTTCAAGAGGTGTGCGAACGTGACTATTGAAAATCCCTTTTGTCACATCAATCGCTTACATGACATAACCGACGTAATGATGGTGGCACTGAAGAGTTGAAGAATTCAAAACGTTCCTCGTCATGTCATTCCAAGAAACGCAGGGACTATCTGTATACGGTCAAAATCGGAAAGGCCGATTTTAAGGCTCCTACGACATTTCAAGGCCCGTCTCGATGGGATCGGAGAAGAATCTGAGGGTCAATCCCGAGGTGCATCCCTCGAGAAAGTATACCGAAGGCTCATCCCAACATACCTCGAGGTAGGATAAAAACCGAAGACCATCATGAAAAGGCGGAAAATTCCCAAAGGGCACGTGGATAGAGCTGACAAGGTCTGCAAGAATAGTACGAGTCTGTACTGAGCAATTATACAACTGTACCAATAGCATTTCTTTGTAATAATTAGACATGTACTATGTTGGAATTCTCCCTTCCTAAAGGGGACCCCATGCATTTTGTAACACACATGAATATTCAATACAATAGAACATTCCCTGCTTTCTTGCCTAAACATGCTCAACCTTTGTTCCACTGATTTATTGCTTTTCATTTATTGTGTTTACTAATTATTGTTCATTTATTGCTCATTATTAGCCATAAAAGGCTATCCTCGAGGCCTCCGATATCATTGTTTCTTCATCGTCTGCTTACTGTTAATTGCCCTAACTCAACCTCGAGGCCCCTGTTCCAGCAAACTCGAGGCCCCAACCTTGTGACTATGCTGGTTTGCTTATCATACTTTCCTTACTTGCAGTTAGTATTATCCATCTAACAACTAGTATTAAAATAGATCACATTTTTTTAGAACCACAAAATTAAATATAATTGTTAATACCATTTTCAAGGTTAACAATTACACATAAAATAGTACTTAAAGTTTTTTGAGATAGTTATATATGTATATGTAATATTTGAGTGAGAAATAAAAATAATAACAAAACATTGTCTTAGGATCCGTTGGCAGTAGATTTTGCCAAAATATATTTGATTTTTTTTTGTTGGCAAATACATGTTTGTTCAAATTTATTCATATTTTAGCAAATTCCCAAAACCCAAAACTCAAATCCCAATATCAGCTCTTTGGCCAAAATATTAATATTACATTTTTTAAAAGTTGCCCTAAACTTTTTTATTTTATAAAAGAGTCACCATTTATTATTTTGTAACAATGCTGCTTCGTCTTCTCGGTTCTCTGATAGTATATTATGTAGTTCATTATAAAAATGATAAGTTTTATACCAAATTTATTTATGTTCGGGACTATGGTCTGCCATAATATAATGAAAGTTATTGATAAAGGTACTGTTGGGTACTTGTGATAGTTTTTAGAATTTATGGGCATAAGTCATGTTTCATATTTTTTTTAAAAAGAAAAAGTGAAATATGTTTTGAAAATTGATGTCCAAACACATTTTCATCTTCAAACCAAACTTCACCTGTATCAGATTTTTTAAAACAAATTTAAAAATCTATGATTAAACGTTAGGTTAGACTCTTAGTGATATAGAATTTTGTCTATAAAACAAAATGTTGTTTTCTAACTAATGTGAACCAAACAATACCATACAAGCATATCCATTCATAAAAGGAGAAAACGCATGTGCATTCTATTTATTGCCAATATTAATTATTCGAGCTATCTACGACTAACTTTGAGAACAAGAAAAATAATAAAATTTACCCTACCAAGCACTAGGGTTATGAATTATGGATATGGTAAGTATCTGCCCCTACGTTGATTATTATACTAATAAATAATTTAATTCTAATCATTCAAGATTTACTGAAATTTTTACGCCTAACTTTTTGATATTTGATTTCTTTATATGTATATGACCCCATAACTTTAAAAATATAATAGAAGGCTAAGAATCTTAAATATATAATCACAGAATTTGAGTCTTGGACTAACACTCACGCTTTGACATAATCCAATAATTTTAACCTAAACATTATATTTGTATTTAAAAAAATCCAAAATTCATAAACTCAAATCTTAATTCCTTTAAAAGAAGTACAGTGGAATCCAAACTCCGTATATAAAATAGCAGAATAACTAATTGTCATATAGTTGATTGTTATTCCTCAAACAATATTGTGAAAAAAAAAACCAAAATTGGATAGGACCTTCTTTTTCCTCCTAATTTGAGTAGGAGTTGGATACAGTATATACAAGGTATAAAATGATCAAATCGAAGTGATCTGTTGGGAATTCAGAGTTATCCCATTTACGATAGAATAGAAACAGAAAAGTATAACAAGAGAAACTTGAGAGAAACAACCTGTGTACAAGTAAACGAGAGACGTGCGCTACGAAACAAAACAAAAAAAGTAAAACAAGCGTTGGTCCACTTCTCCTAAACAAGCAAAAGCTTCTTCATTGTCCAACCTACCTTTTCTGCTCCGCTTCTTCTACCCGGAATCCAGCACACAGACTCTGGAATCTCAACTAATGCAGCAAAAACCAAGCGGCACTTGAACAGGTGCCACTTACTCTCTTAATTATTTCTTTTGGTTTGCGTTAATTTCTTGTTAAAATTGGGACGACCCTTTTGTTGTATAAATTTTGTAATGTTAATTGATTCTATAATTATAGTTGAGGAGTATATGCGCTGAATATGTCTCTAACAGTCTGTTATTGGGTTTTTGTAGTTGTTCTGATTATACATTTTGACTTCCTGAATGTTAAAAAGAAAAGGCGTTGATTAAAAATTTGACTCAAATTGAAGTCTTTGACAGATATTACAAACTACAGGCACGTTGTTACTTGAAATACAAGTGTTTCTTGGCTTAATTTTGATAATCTTGGATTTATATTTTATAATTTGGCAATATTATTTAATATCTTATTACATTATTCAACTTTGTTTCATCTTATAACCTGCAATTAACCAGTCAGGAGTGGGGATAGAGAGAAGTTTTCCCTTCCCTTTTGCCGCTTTAACAGATTTTCTTGGGATTTTCTATTTTCTCTTCAATTTTTCTTCTTTCTTTTTGACAGGTAGAGGGTTTGGGAAGGGGTTTGTAGGATGGGTAATATACAAACATTTGTTCTATTTTTTTTGACTACCGATTCAGTAAAAGAAACCTGATGTCGCAAAAGAATTTTAGTTATCTACTTTTGAAAGATATTAGTTTTATTGAACTTATATTCATACATGACTGGTCCTGTGACAGTTACTCAATATCAGCTTTTCTTGGTTGATCTTAATGATTGGTTGGTGAACATCCTGGCTAGGCCGAACTAGAAACATATACTGATGCAATCACACAACAATGAGCCAGACATGCTTGGCCCCGAAGAGCTTTGATGTTTACAACACTCTAGTGTTGCACTGTTTAATACCAATATCATCCTTTGCTCCCTTATGATTAATTTCAGCTATTAATCCTCCTGCTTCTTCACTTGCAAACTTCAGCACATTCTTCTGTTGACCATTTTAGTAGTGGTTACCAGGTTGAACCTAGATAAGCCTTTGGTGTTCTTTTCAACCTACTACTGTTGGATAAAATTTTACTAATCTCATAAAACTTTTTTCATGGTTTATGTGAAATGCAACTTGTTAGGAGTGTCTTTGGTCTAACTTAAGTCTTCGCCTTTAAGTTTGGTCACCTTTCATTTTTAATATCTTGTTGCCAATAAATGTGTTAAAAGTTCGTTGTTAAAAGAATTGATTTGGTCTATAGATCTCATGGGTGGCAAGAGTTCTAAAAGATCAACAACTGGTCGATATGCATCATTTGGGTCCAGTTCATATTCAGGTCATCAAGGCTATCCACAATCACCATATACTCAACCAAGCTACAATTATCCCCCACCACCTCCTAGTCAAACATATGGTGGTCCACCTTCTGAGTCAAGGAAAAGGCTTGAGAGGAAATATTCAAAGATAGATGATGACTACCGCAGCTTAGAGCAGGTAAAGTGAAACACCTTCAATTTATAAATGAGTAGAAGGATAAAACTTCAGCAAGTTTATGATACTTTGGAATATCGACCATAATTTCCTCAACCTGTTTTATTTGTTAACAATAGTCCATAATGCTTCTGGTCATGCTGAAAGTGAGCATTTGTTCTTCACGTTCCGCATCAAGATATTTATGCTGTCATCTGTGGACGTTACAAATGCAATAATGAACTTTGAATATGGCATCAGTTTTATGTTAATTCATGATGAAATATGCGGTAGTATGCAATAGTATACCTGTATGTTTTTCTGCCACTCGCATCTAAATTCTGTTCGCAGCTGCTTTGTAAGATTACAATGTGCATATGTAAAAGATAAGTCAATACAAGCTTTGGTTTTTCTGGATACCATGGTCAGATCTAACTAGTTGATTCGAGTTATTTTTTATGTCAATACGTTCGACCGTCGTAGTTATTCTGCTCCCTTCTTGGAAAAAGAGTCTAAATGTCTTCCTGTATCCTACTTTTATCTTTGGTGAAACAACTTGTTGTCTAACTTTGCACATATGTATGTTTTTGCACCAAAAAAGTTATCTTATTGAGCATGTCAATTGTTGCTTGTCATCTATAGGCTGCTAATGCACCTTATCCTAAATAAAAGGGTTGGTGAATATTTGTCAATCGAACTCTTGATATGGTGCCACATTTAAGTTTATTGGCATGTGAACATGTATTAACTTTGCCACTAGAATTGAGAATTATTGCTGATGTGGTTTTTCCACGACTCTTTTGGACCAAATCTTCTAGTTGTGTCATGTTGAATGTTTTGAGTCAGGAAGTTTGAATTTTTTTATTTATCAAACCTATTAACTTTTTCATCTTATGGAACTTATTTTTTTATCCGGTTATTTATATTGCTTGACTGACTTTCTTTTCTAGGTTACTGATGCCCTTGCACGTGCTGGGCTAGAGTCTTCGAACTTAATTGTTGGCATCGATTTTACCAAGAGCAATGAGTGGACTGGTAATACTTCAATTTGTGATAAGGATACTTAGTTTGACTTTTTTGTTCAAAATGTGAATACTTATATTTGACTTACAACACTTTCCATCTAATCTGCTCCTGAACTAGGTGCAAGGTCATTCCACCGGAAAAGTTTGCATCACATTGGGGATCAGCAAAATCCATATGAACAAGCAATATCCATCATTGGAAGAACACTATCAAAATTTGATGAGGACAACCTGATTCCTTGTTTTGGATTTGGAGATGGTACTTCTCTAAACACCTAATTTCTGATTGGACCTTTTTAAATCACAGAGGTCTTATATGATTGTGTCATTGGCAGCCTCAACACATGACCAAGAAGTCTTTGGTTTCCATCCGGATGACAAATATTGTAATGGATTCGAGGAAGTACTGAGTAGATATAGAGAGTTGGTTCCTCAATTACGGCTTGCAGGTGCAGCTTGAGTCTTCTTTTGTATTTGCCTTTTTTCTGATTGCCTGCAGTGGGTATACTTCTGCATTTCTTCTTCTGCTTCGTGACACTTTCATCTTTACAGGACCAACATCATTTGCTCCTATTATTGAAATGGCAATCACTATTGTTGAGCAGAGTGGCGGCCAGTACCACGTTTTATTGATAATAGCGGATGGACAGGTAGATATGCTGCCTCGCTATAACGCAAAAATATGGAATATTTATCAGCTGACTCATTTTGTGTATTTTCTAGTTTCTAGTGCTTTAATACTACTTATATGAATGTTTCATGCTTGTGCAGTCTATTTGTTTACAATCAGTTGAGTAGTTGCATTCTACAAAGAAAACAGATGAATGAGATTTTGAAAATGGTTTAAAATTTGATCTTGGGTAATCATAAACGAATGTGTATAACAGTGGAGAGCTTTAGTTAAAAAGAAGTCTTCAGATTTGTACCAGAAAAGAATGTGTGTGTATGTGTGCCCGCGTGCGCATTGTGAGTGGTATGCGCAACCGCCAACCAGTGATTGATTGTTCAAAGGATAAGTAGAGCCTGGAAGTAGGTATCAAAGGTATCCACCCTTAAATTGTGCATATCACCCCCCAAGCAGTGGAATGGGTTGGAGGCTATGCCAAACCGAAGTAGATAATTCCACGACCTAAATGAAAGTTTAAATAACAGTAAAGCTGTTTGGTGGTTGTCGTAATCTTTAGGACCATCATGCTGTAAAATGTCCAGCTTTCAAAATTGTGTTCAGATTCTCTTCCAATTGCACCCTTTTAATTCTCACATATTTTAGAGATCTTGAAAATGGAAGTCCCAAGTTTTTATGCCAAATATCCGCCTTTAAAGGAGCATATCACGGTTCTTGAAAGAATTTAAAACAGTGGTTTACTTTGAGACGTGTGAGCTTTTGTGCCTTCTCCATTTTGTATGGGCGTGTATCTTATTGTTTCAATTTTAGAGCAGTAGAAGAGAGATTGGTAGTGACATACACTGTCGATATTTCAGCTAGCGCAGTCCTATGTAGAGATACATGAAAGAGGAGAAACAATCCATAAAGCTTTGACTGACTTCCCACAAAATTTTGGTGGAAGAACTTTATCTGTGTTTTGCCGATAATATGACCTATCATGAGACTGAAGGCTTTATCGCTGTTGGCAATAAAAATGAATCTGTCAGTACTCATGATTATAAGCAACACAAAATATGACCAGACCAATCCCCTTAACATGTGAATGTTGCATTTAACAAGTTCCAGCTAAAATGGTTTATTGACGGCTTAATTAAATTGAAATGAGACTATTATAGGTTACAAGAAGTGTAGATACTGTGCGCGGGCAATTAAGCCCTCAAGAGAAGAGAACAGTTGAAGCAATTGTGAAAGCAAGGTAACTTTTTCAGTTCTGTTAAAATTCTTTCACAAGCATTTTACAAATCATTCTTGAATTTTTTTTATGTTTATTTGCAGTGAATATCCCTTGTCTATTGTTTTAGTTGGGGTTGGAGATGGGCCATGGGACATGATGAGGGAATTTGATGACAATATCCCTGCTCGAGCCTTTGACAATTTCCAGGCAAGTAACTGCCCTACTGCTTCTTTTCCTGTCCTTGATGGTGGTATTGATTTGTTCTCCCTTATTGCCTTAAGTTTCTGGGTTGCTCATCAACTTTTTGTTATTTCAGTTTGTTAATTTTACAGATATCATGTCAAAAACTGTGGACCGGTCCCGGAAAGAAGCAGAGTTTGCCTTAGCAGCATTGATGGAAATACCTTCTCAGTACAAAGCAACTCTGGAGCTGAACATTCTGGGGTACAAATTGAATGCTCATTTGTTAATCTGCTACTAGTGGATAGTGAAATTTTATAGTACTCAAAAATCCGTCTGAAAAGTTGATAGTGGAATTTATTTTCAGTTAATTTTCTACTTCACTCTTCAGTGGTCATTTTGTGTTCTTATTTGGTTTGCCTTTTTTGTGCAGTGCTCGTAGAGGAAATGAAATTGACAGGATTCCTCTCCCCCCTCCGCGCTATGGTGCAGCATCTTTTGGCACATCAAAACCTTCACAAAGCAATAGTTACCGTCCGAGTGCGCCTACTAGCACTAGCAGACACAATTCGGCTGTTGGATCAAGTCACCCTGCAAGTTCTGCAGATAATCATGTAAGCAGCATGTTTTCTGTTTGACTGAGTTTTACTGGTTGGATGCTTGTTCTTTTTCACCTTCAACTCTTGAGTGCCACTTAAACCATGAAGGGCTCATACTGAACCAATTTTGTCAAATATCAGTTTATATTGTTGACTTTTTAAAATTGATTTGGATTCTGTTCTTTTTTCCCTTTTTGATGTTTGATTCCATATTTTGACATAATTCAGAATATTTTATTCTAACAATTTGTTTCACCTCTCATGATTTGACAGCTTTGTCCCATCTGCATAACCAATCCAAAGGACATGGCATTTGGGTGTGGACACCAGGTAAACTTGTACAGATTCTCAATTTCGTTCTCAGGTAGCAGTAGTAAAACTACATATATTGACAGAATCTCGTTTATTTGCAGACGTGTTGTGAATGTGGGCAAGATCTGCAGTTGTGCCCGATCTGTCGGGACAGCATTCAAACTAGGATAAGACTTTACTGAATCGTTTCTCATGGCGGAAGAATAATTTGCTGCTATTCTGAAAGCATCTGATTCTTATGTTTACTGGTAGCAGTTTCTTGAATTATATTCTTGCTGATGGATCTCAGTTTGTCAGCAGTATCTAATGTCTTTTTGTAATTAGAGATGTTACATTTCAGTAATTTTCCCTGTACATAGATTTTCTGGTTTCTATTTAAGGCTACTCATTGTTCATTGAAACTGGTACTCAATGTGCGAAGATAATTTCCGCTTTCACCTGTGTTCAATGACAAACCCTTCAATAACTTATCGACTGCATCGCTTGAAGAATGTTTCACAAAATTTGAGATGAATTGCTTCTAGATTGAGTAGAAAAAAGGAAGTATTAAGTTTGTCTCGTCCTCTGTTTATCACGGTGATGGGTATTGGAAAGGGTCAATTTTTGTGTAGTTTATGGTTGGATATACCTGTTCAGATTTTCTCTAGGATAAATTTCTCTTAATAGATCTCTTCTTGTAATGCGGCATCCAGATAGAGTCAGTCTCTTCTTATATGTTCCTATAACTAATCTTGGAAGTCACAATTTTAAATTGAGGTATAAACTTTCTGGCAGAATGGATGAGTCTTGACTCTGGAGTGTGTAAACGAATGTTTGGTGTTCCCTCTCTTAATGGATGAATCATTGTCACACAAAAGGTTCATGTGGCAATAATTACCTAACCATTTTGATAGACCAGGATTAGTTGAATATTAGTATTTGATTGCTTATTTGTGCGACTTTCCGCGGAATTCCTGAGTAGGGGTAAAACCGGGACAAGATAAACCCGGGTGGGACCAATGTTAGGCATTTGAATCTCATCTCTGATACTTCTTCCTGTTCTGGTTCCATCTTGAGCGATGGAAGGATTCACTACTTTGAGCCTTGTGAAAGTGGTGTTACTTGTGATTGGATGGTGGGGAAGAAACACTTGTCTGAAAACCGTTGGTTTGCTTCTAGCCAAATTCTCCCCGTGGATGACAGCATCACTGTTGTAGGCGGGAGAGCCGGAGAGGGTATGAGTTTGTCCCAAAGATGTCAACAAATGAAAGCTCCTCCCTCTGGATTTTATTTGCTTAGTGTTGTTAATGAGGGAATTCCTAGCATTTTCTGAGTGGGTTAAGTTTACGAAAGCTGCTTCAACTTGAATTAATCATCTGGTTTTCCCCTACACTACTACCTCAGACAAATGGAAAAGGACAAAGGGAAGTTATAATCCTATGGAAAATGATATATACAGGCAACCAAACAAAACAAATAAACTAAGGTTTCTAATGCTGATGCACCATTCAGAAATTTGTTTTTGTTTGGCAAAATGCATAGTTACCCCATCAACCTTTGACCCAAATCCCTGTTACACACCCAACAAACACGGATAAAGGTTTACACATCCAACCTTTTCCAAGCGTGTCTAAGATCCCCGACCTTGACCGGCCCTTTTAATAATTCATAGGGTATATTACACGCGTTTGACTTACATTAAAGTACCCGACTCATTTGTCAAATAAACGAATAAAGCCCAAACTGACCCGACCCACTCGAATTAAAAGCCTAAGAGATAATAACCCAAAACTAATTCCCCATTTTCTCGAATTAAGTAGAGATGCATATCAACATTAAGATTTAAATCAAAGGCTACACTAGGACTACAAAAGATTGATTCAGAGTCGTAATGAACAGAGATGGCGACGACGACGGCGACCGGCAATCAAACGAAACGAGCACTTGAGAATGATTTCTAAAATCGGAAGATCACAACTCAACCACAATCCCAACTGTAATCCATTTTAACAAGAACTCTCAGAAATCCCAAAATCAGAATTAAAGAAGAGCATAAGAAGAAACTTCATTTTTTTGACGAGAGAGAGAAAGAAAAACCAAATAGGTTAAAAATTTCCGGCAGCCTCCATTTTTTCCGTCGAAATTGGTTTTGTTCACTGAGTAATTTCTAAATATGTAAATATTTTTTTATAAAAGAACAAATATCAATAGTAGATGAAAGAAGAGTCGAGAAAATGGGGAATTAGTTTTGGGTTATTATCTCTTAGGCTTTTAATCCGAGTGGATCGGGTCGGTTTGGGCTTTATTGTTTATTTGACAAATGAGTCGGGTAATGTAAGTCAAAGACACGCTTGGAAAATATTGGATATGTAAACCTTTATGCGTGTTTGTTAGATGTATAACAGGGATTTGGGTCGAAGGTTGATGGGGTAAATATGCATTTTGCCTTTTTGTTTTGGTTAGGAATGATTTATTCTAGTCATGATGAATAATATTACTCTTCTTTGCAAGTATTGTTCATGGACTTGTAAGAAATCTCCAATGGCTCCAACTACAATTATTTTAGAAATATTTATTTACTTTTCAAAAAATAAAAAAATACTCATAGATTGTTAAAGTGGATTTTAACTTTTAAGGTTGACATTAGTTTGAGAAGGTGAGTTCTGAAATGATACCAATCAATGAATAAGCTTAATTTTGAGATTTATGAGAGAAAAATATTGATCTTGACAGTTATATATTGTCTCGACTTCAATTTTCAGTTTCGATCAAATTTGAAAATTATATTAAGGCTTAACAGCTATCGTTCAATTTACTTATTATCATAAACATATGAGTTTTTAATCTTACACTATTATATTCAAAACATATATAGTAATGTAGGCATATTATAAAATTGTGAAAATACTTTAGCATGTATGCCAGTTCAACTACGAACGATAGCTCAAAAAAAAAAAGGAATAAAACAAAAAGAAAAAGAAAAAGATAAAGAGTGCGAGAATGCATTGACTCAAGATAAGAAGTTGCAATATGTAACATTTCTTCAATTAACATGCTTCAGATCCTGAAAATAAAAAGAGAATATTTATAAAAAGAAATAAGAAAAAAAATAAAACGGAAGCTAAAAACATACGAGTAATATTCTTCTGCGATATGAGGTAAATAACAAAAAAAAAATTGAGACAGTTGGACGTTATGAGGCGGGGGTTGGGGTTGGCTGCTGAGGCTAAAATCCTAAAAGATCTCAAAATCTAATTCCATATCCAGTATTGTTTGGTTTAACATAAATAGCCCCTTAATAAAACCCATTGAATCAGTTCCCCTGAAATCAACAATGGATTCTGTAATGCCGTTGAAAACCACCACGGCAACGGCGGCAACTGTAGCGGCGACGGTAAGACCCCGGTTCTCGATTCAACCCCTTCCCAATCCCAACCCCAGACCCAACAAACTCGCATTCTCCTCGTCAGTTCTAACATCTATTTTCATGTCCCACCGAGCTCGCAATCTGCCCCAATGTTCACCCGTTCGAGCTCAACAGGTAGCTTCAATAATTGATTTTGATTTTGCTATATATAGCTTGTTAAAATTTGTAAAAAAGATGTCTTTTCCCATTAAGTAATGATGTCTACATAGAGTTTACCTCAAATTAGTATGTTCCCACATGCCTCTTTTATTTACTTAAAGGATTGGAATATCAAAATTTCATTCTGATAGAGAGTTAACCTTTGATAAGACTTCCGTTCGTCAATTTTTATTTGCAATTTTTAGTAGCATTACAAGGATAGATGAGACAAGCCTTTCTTGTAAAGATCATTCTACTAAGATAAGGTTTAATCGATTTGACTTGAAGGACGGATCATCAGCGGTTTCAGAACCCACCATTCCTGAAGGAGATGCTCTTAAAATCAAGGAGTGGGAAGCAGAAAGATTCAAAGATGAAATTGCTACAAGTGAGGGTATAAGAATTAGAAGGAGGCCGCCATCAGGACCTCCTTTGCACTACGTTGGCCCTTTTGAATTTCGGCTGCAGAATGAAGGCAATACTCCACGCAACATACTTGAAGAAATTATCTGGAACAAGGACAAGGAAGTCGCGCAGGTATCTCTTCGAATAGAGTCTCAAATTCTGCCTGAGGGTTTATATATGATATCATGTTCCTGTTTCATTTTATATTCTATGAACTAAAAGGCGATTTTTTTGGCCAGATGAAAGAGAAGAAACCTCTTATTGTATTGAAAAAACTGCTTAGCAGTGCTCCACCTACCAGAGATTTTCTAGGAGCTCTGAAAGAATCATATTCAAGAACTGGATTGCCTGGTCTTATTGCTGAAGTGAAGAAGGCTTCTCCAAGTAGAGGTGTTCTTCGCGAAGATTTTAATCCAGTATGTGCGTCATTTCCCTTTCATGTCAATTGAGTGCTTTAGATCTTTTTCAACCGTTCTAGTTTGAAATTACTTAGTTTCTCATACCTTCTACATTGAGCTAAGAAATATCGATATGTTATCTTTTTGTTCTTTTCCTCTGAAGTAGTGTTGATTGGTTCTACTTCTGTTGAATTATACAAGCACTCTTATGTTTCGGAACTATATGCAGTTGCTAGGAAATGTGTTAATGATTTTAAAGGGACTTGAAGTGATATAAAGTTATGAACTAAATCAACAGGAAAAACAAACTTCCAATAATCTTCTCAAATAAAAGTGATAGTCATATTTAGGGAAATTTCTGATCCTTCTTGGCTGTCTGCCAGCAGCAAGCAAATGAGAAGAAGATGACATTGTAAGACATGTATTCTAGAGCTATGTTTAATTGGAAGGTTTCATTTAAATTGGTATTTCTTTCAATGGATGAAAATCTGGAAAAAGAAATGAAAGTCAAAGAAGTTAATATCAAATTTTCTACCATTTTGACATAATTATGCTGCTTGCCTTATGCAATGAGTTATTTACTACCACAATAATTATCATTAGAGTTATGTACTTTTAAAACAGCTGAAATGAAGGTAGTTCGCATACTGACCTACCACTTCTAAGTGATATGCAACTGTTTGGTGACGGATAAATAAGTGAATAATTGCTTTTCATAGTTGACTGTATTGGGGTTTTTCTTGGAAACTGGTAAGTAGTGCATTTATAAATAACAAACAACCAAGCACTAAGACAGTGATTGTGAATTACAAGGAGGCCCCCCTATACAACAAAAGACAAAGCGATCCTATCAGATGACAAAAAGAAGCTCTTTATCTGTAATGAGCTGATGAACTCAAACAAGCTGTCTTCATCATTTACATCTTGAATGTTGCTCCAGAAAGCCAAAAACCACAACCATCTGTACTTTAATAACTGTACCGGGTTGTCTTTCCCTTAGTTGACTGGATTAGTTCAAGATCATCTCTAGTTGTGTGTTGGTGTAACTTATGCATAATATGCTTGCTGATTCCTTTAGTTCAAGCTCTTAATACTTCAATGATCAAACAGATTCCTAAATCTTTATAGTAGCGACTAGCAAGTTTAACTCTCAGTCAGCTAGGTTCTTCTGTGTCATTTTAGTGGGGGTGAGAGTAGGGGGTTTGGGGAGGGGGGGGGGGGGGGGGGGACTGATTATACATCTCCGTGCGTTTACATCTGAAGGAAAAGACACTACTATTGCTGAGTGTCCAATCTAAACTATCTTCACTTGTTTTATGTTTCTACATCTTTACTCTGAAGAAATCGAACATCGTATTCCTTCTTTCTTGGTCAGCACTGTAAAAGTTGAAAAGGATGCGACAGCATCATTTATCAAATTAATACATCATGTGGGCTACCTTTTTTAAAAATAATTTCTCATTTATATAAAATTACAAAACTTAAGCGCCCTACAACAAATTATCGAGAAAAAAAAGGGATTCATACATAACCAATTTCTATTTCAGCATTATGCAAATATGCTCTTGCTTGTTCCTCTAAGTTGTGAAAAGTTGCAGTATAATTACATTGGCAAAAGTGAACCGTTCTTCGTTTAGAGATTTGGTCTTCATCTGGGACTATGTGTCTTCAAGATTAGAACATTTAGCTCGGAGAAAAGAGGGGGCTAATTTTGTTCGATGCAGCCCCAGGGCCTTGGTTCAGTGGCAAAGTTTTACACGGATGTGTGGTAAGCGTTCATCACGAGTTTGAGTCTTACTATGAACCAAACCTCATATTTAAGTGGAGAAGGGTAGAGGGGCGTGTCCACTATAAAACAACAGATTTCCGGTTATAAAACATTTAGTAAAGTGCAGTTCTTGGTACATGAGATTATTTTCTTTTTCCACCATATATAGGGTTTCAGATTGGCTTTCCTTTAGACAATAATCTAAAAAGATCTTAATTAATGAAAATCTCTGCAGGCCTTTGTTCAATAAATTGCATTTTATTCATGGACTCACACCTAGCTCAATCCATTGACAAAGAAACCCATCCATTGAGTCAAACCCATTAAAGAGAGTTCAAATATTTCAGTTGTAACCTTTTGAGAAGGAAAAAGTTGCAACTGAAACTTTTGAACTCTTGTTGTAACTTACCCTTGTTAAAATGTTTGAAATTGAGGATTAACCTTTCAATGTTTTTGCATGACAGGTTGAGATCGCCAAAGCTTATGAAAGAGGTGGAGCAGCTTGCCTTAGTGTTTTAACAGATCAGAAATATTTTCAGGTAAAGGTTCAAATTGCCAATACAGATAATGTTCTTTCTAGTATTAATAGCTTTTGGGGATTGCAAAATTACTGTCTAGTAACCACTATCAGAGTCAGTTACTATCAGTAACTAAATTTCATAATGTAAAGGCAATGACCAAAATAAGGTGAAGGCATGATCACTCTTAAGATAACAATGTTGAGATCAGTTTCTTCCTATGATTTTCTAGTAGGAATCTTAAATTGTAGTTGAAGTATTTGGCAAAGCTGCAAGCATTTTGTTCCTTCTGATGCAAAGGGAATCTAATCAGGAACGTTGAAAGATTTGTAACCTTTTTCACCAATTGAAAAAAATATTTGTATCCTTTTCCTTATAGGGCCTTAAATTGTAATTGAAGTGTTTGAAAAAACTTGTGAATATGATATTTTTATGTTAGAGATTTCTGTTCTGATAAAAAAGGATAAACCAACCATCCCATTTAAGCGAATGACTAAACACCTGGTTAGCAGTTGTGGTGGTAGGTACTTTCTTATTAGTCACCCAAGAATTGGGATGTATAATGGAGTTGTTTAGGAAGTTGCATCAACTGTGAGAATTACCTATAGACTATACTAATTCTTGGTGTATTATGGAAGTGCTTAGATGTTGATTGTCAAATGATTTTCCTATTGTTGATTATGATTTTCTCTTTCTTTTTGTGAATTAGGGAAGCTTTGAAAATCTAGAGGCCATAAGGAATGCTGGAGTAGAGGTATGCAGGTTTCCTCATAGTTTTTTGTACAACCTATAATATTTCATAATTGAGTCCTTAAACAGTTTTTCATTGAACTCCAACTTTGCAGTGCCCTTTGTTGTGTAAAGAATTTGTTATAGAAGCTTGGCAACTCTACTATGCTCGGGTTAAAGGTGCCGATGCAGTTCTGTTAATTGCTGCTGTTCTACCAGATCTTGACATCAAATATATGATTAAGATCTGCAAATTACTTGGATTGACAGCACTAGTTGAGGTAAATTGTTACTATATGCACTCCTACTTTTTGACCATTCCATGAACTGAAAGGCAAATTATTCAAGATCTATGCATCGGTATTTTTACAAAAATTTGTCTTTATCTTTCGTTGACGAAAAGGAAATGTCAGCTTCCATTTGTTCAAGGCAGTTATTATGTTTCATGCATATGAAAGATATTTGGTATAAGTTATTTTCTTCATGAAAGATTGTTTTCAATCTGCATATATTGGTTTTTGGATTTCTATTTATTCTTATTATAAACTACAATCCGTTATTGCTTGTGATATTGTGAGAATACACGAGAAAATATCTTTTATTTTTCTACATACAATGATACAATGACCCCTATA